>JANAVB010013598.1:13836557-13977004 GCA_029216955.1 Iris pallida | reverse complement strand
TTATATATATATATATATATATATATATAGTATATAGACTTGTTGTGGACTAACCTAGACTAGATTTGACTAGACTTGGACTAGTTGACTGAACCATAGACTAGTGACTAGAGTTGACCTAGTTTGACTTTAGAGTTGACCAGAGTTGACCAAGATTTGACTTTAGCCTAGATTGACCTAAAATCATTAAATGTATTGTAAACTTCATTTTTACCATTGTGGATACGTTGTAACCTGTGTTGCTCTAAGTAGGACTCAGTTACTCCGATTTGGATATCTATTCTCATCGAACATCCAGGATCGCAAGAGAGTACATTCTCTGATCGTTTCATACTTGTCATGATTTATATTCTTGCTCTAGATTACTTTACTTGATGTTGTCACGTTATCATCATGGATTGGTACTATATGGATCTTTTTATGAGATGTTATCCCCCTTAGCGGGCGTATCGGGTACTTCATGTCTTGTGTTTCATGTACATCATGTATTCTTTGCTCTTACGTTATTCATGTACTCTCATTTGCACTCATGTACACTCATGTGCTCTCATGTACTCTCATGTGATCTCATGTATGTCCATGTTTCCCCATGTGCATCATGTGTAACCAAACCATCATGTACGTAACGTAACTTGACTAGATCCTTGTGTATTGATTGGAGGTAGGGGTGAGTATAAATGGTTATGTGATCTCTCCCATCATGTGCAACCCTGTTACTTATTCATGTGAAATTATGTTATTCATGTGCAACACAGCTCTCATGTGCAACTGTGTTATTCATGTGCAACTCAGATTATTCAAGTGCAAATCCAAGCCGATTACAAACCATCTTGTGCTCTAAATCACTAGTCACTTACAGTTCTTTACTTATAGTAGATATTTTCAGTTACAGTTATCCCTCTCTTACTTTTATGTACATTTCTTTCAGTTTATGTATCTTACTCTATTGCTTGCTTTGCATTTTCTGCCATGATATGAATTGTTTAAGAGATATGTGCTCGTTCCTGTCCTAAATGGACCTGTTAAAAATATTACAGAGGATGGTGAGGACTTCTGCCCTACCTACTACGGAGCAGGCTTAGATGACACTTGCGACCTGGACCCCCAGGAGGTTCAGGCAGCTGCTGAGGATGATACCATTGTCTAGCTTAGATATTTTGATTTTACCTTATCTTTCATGTCTTTGTGTTTGTGGATCCAGAGTTGTTTATATTTGAGATGTTGAGACTTGATGTTGATAAACTTGGTTTTGTTTCACTTTCTATTTGTACCTCAGTTTGAGGATTTCATTATCTATTACATCGTGCTATTTACATCTCTAGATTTGTTATTGAGTTGTACCTTCTGCATTTTGGCCGCCGTTTGGAGGTATATCATATTATAGATAGTTATGTTCATAACTTAGAACAGCGTTCTACCGACGATACTGTGGTGTAGGCTGGACGTACCCACTTTTCGTGCCCCTATACTGGGTGTGGGTCATAACAATTGGGAACTATTGTTGGAGGATTGTGCTCGTTCCATCCTGACTAGATATATATAAACATTTTTGAGATGACGGCGAGGACGAGTGTCCTACCTACTATGGTCCTCATGACATAGTGGGCATTGACCAGGAGACCCTAGGCCAACAAGGGTTAGCTCTAGCTGAGGAGGCTCTAGTAGTAGCTCAGTTAGACTAGGCTTTGACTGGACTCTGTCTCCAGCTTAGTACTTTATGCTTGTTATATTTAATCAGACTTGTATAACCATATTGTGACTCTCTCTGGTTTGTGTTAGATACTTGCACTCTGTGGCTTATCTCTATCTTTTATCGTGTCTTACATTCTTCCTGTTAGAATTGTCATTGAGATTACATATTTATCATTGTTATCCTCCGTTCGGAGATGAGCTGCAATGACAAGTTGTTATATCATTGTTAAATAGCAGACCTATACAGCATTCTACGTCATTTTTGCGGCGTAGGCTGGGTGTTGTTGCGCATTCATGCCCTTATATCGGGTATGAGTCATGACACATTTGATAGGAAAGAGTCTCTCTATCGATATCTGACAGACTTCGCCTCCATGATGGGTCACTTGCCAAAAGATGACGCCTTACTCACTGGCCTATTCATCGGGACGTTAAAAGAAGTGGCTTATGAATGGTTCTCCAACCTCCCTGACAATTGTATATCCTCCTTTGAGGATTTAAAGCACCTTTTCCTCTCCCAATTCTATGAGGGCGGAATGGACATGACAATGTCTTCTCTCATGGACCTCATCTAGAAAGAGAAGGAGCCAGTTCGAGCCTACATCGAACGCTTTCGTCAGGCAGCCCTGAGGTTACCTTCCGGTATCCCGAGGTCGTGCTAATGGATTCTTGCAGCAAGAATATATCGTCGACAGTCATGATTTGGGATGATTCTACCCAATATATGGACTGGACCTCATTCATAACTAGTGTTGATTGTAAAGCCCAAGTCCCAAAATAGAAGGACTAGAAACGTATCATGCCAAGTGTATACATACGAAGTATATGGAACCCTCGTATGTATACATAAGCTGTAAATATAGAAAGCCAACACACTAAATCTCATCCACAAAGATAAATAATGATATAAAAGCAACTTTGAGTTTGTCATGTATACAATCGTTGGGAAGAGACAGATCTACTACCAACTAATTTAAATAGAGAAGAAATATACAAAGAAAGTGATTTGGTCGAGCGAAGGGGATGACGATCCAAAAGCAACCTCTCGACAGAATAGAGCGCAAGTCATGGCCTTAGCTAGAGCACATGTAAGAAGTCACAAAACACACCTGGAGAAATCACCAGGTCCTCAGAGGGACGTAACAAGATACAGAAAGAACGTGCCATGTATAACTGCAAATGTAAACACTATAAAACTACACACACTGGATCCCTAACCGTCTAAGTGATATGCACTTTGAGGACAACGTTCTACGCAGGGGATATAAGGATTCACGCAAGTAATAAAGAGTGGCCGTCAAGTAGCGCTCATCCGAGACACTATCGGTCGGGCAGCAAGTAGCGCTCATCCGAGTCACTATCACCCATAAATGTGTAAAAATTAAATATAGCCCCTATGCTAGTAGTTGTCCTCTCCCCCTAAATGATACTATACATGCATCGTAACCACGACACACCAACACATGTCACTTCCACAACACTGTTTTATACCTAATAACTGTCAAGTCTTCTAATATGCATCTATTGACAGTTATTCCTACGCATGCACACAGGGGATCAGCCAACATGCAAGTGACCTCTACATGCTACTCATAACTCACACACAACTCGTCTTACCTTCGTGGCAAAGTTAATGGCATGCAATACTATGGAGGTAGTCCCTTAACTCTAGGTTCATAAGCAAGAAGGAAAAATAATAAACGGGAAATATAGATACAATAACTGAATAATAAAAATGCAACTAAATGTAAGAAGTAAAGGTGGCAATGTATCTTGCCTGGTGTGTCGCCTGGTGTGGTAATCTTGACATGTCCTGATTAGTCCATTAGTCATGGTTGATGTGTAAGGATCCAGAATTCACGAGAAAATACGAGTAGGAATTAGTCATGATCAATGGAGTATTCGAAGAGAATTTCTAGAGATAAGTACTTTCACTAACTTTAGAAAATATTATAATACCAGAAACTAACCTTATTAGTCAAAGTAGGTTTTTAGACCAATACTTAGAAAAATGAAAACTCGTTTTTAAGCAAAATACCATTGTTTTGTAAAATAATTATAGATAGAAAACTAGTAGTTAAAAATAATAATTATTTATAATATTTGGAAATCGTCTTAGGGTAAATTTTAAGTTTGTAAAATATACAAATATTGTAGAAAAGCTAACTTTTAACTAGTCAAAAATATTTTAATGAATTTTAGAAAAATATTGTCTATTTATTTAATAAAAAATATTAATATAATTAATACTCCTAATAATAAAGTCATAATATTTTATATACTACTAATATAAATCATCCAACACCATTATACCTTATAATGTAAATACCAGTTAAAATAGTAACATAAAGTTATTAATTCATAATAAAAATAAAATAATAATAAAACTCCTATAATCACATGTTGCTTTCAATAATTTTGTGCTGCTCCTCGAGAGATCAGAACACTTTAACTTGAGAGGCTTAAAGCAAGAGAGAGGGAGAGAGAGTGTGTGGGTAAATTTCAGGAGAGGAGTCAAAGTGCGAAGGAGAAGAAGGGAAAAAAGGGGATTACCGGCGGTGGCTCGGTGGGAAGTGGTGGCACGTCGACGAAGTCCGGCAGCGCGCCACTCGCGGAGAGACAAGGTGGATCACACCGGACACGTCGAGCAGTGCGACTGTGCTCCGGTGGAGGCGGAGGGAAAGGAACGCTCGAGGTGTGGTCCCGTGGCGGACCGCGGAGAGGTGGCCGATCGGACACACTATGACGACGCGAGACTCGGCGAGCAGCCGGGATTCTAGCACGCGGATGACCACTATGGAAGCTCGACGGCGCGGCCAGCGGCTGTAGCAGCACGCTCGACGTGGCTGACCTGACTGGGGAGAGGAGTTCGGCGCACCGTGTCACCCCCATTTCCTGTATTTCGTATTTGTACTCGTAATTTGATTTTGGCACGTATTTTATTTTTTTCGACTTGTGGATTCGAGTTCTCGTAAATGGGTTTGGACCATGGCTTGGTTTTATTTTGTGGAGTTGGTTTAGTTGGTTTGGTTCATCATGAGTGGAACACTTTAACCTACACTCTACCATCAACACAACACACCCACCTCCATTAAATCCTACCTAACTTTTCTCTCTCCTCTTTATTTTTTATTTACTTCTCCATCTTCTTCTTCTTCCTTCCTCTACACAACTCCCCAACCCATAGGCAAGTGCACCTTGCCATCAAATAAGCACCACTTTTTATTTGTCCATTAACTAGATTAGGCCATGGAGAACAACTTTAGAACTTGACATTTTGTGATTTGGAGCTTTCATTTTTCTAGATCTAAGTTTTAACCATTTTCGAAAATTCTTGGTTTTGATCTATTAAACTTCGATTTTTGCATGTTTTGATGCTTCCATGTGGAAGAGAATTCGATTTTACTCAAATTAGAACTTTGAAAATCTAGATTTGGTTTTGATTTTACCAAGATATGAAGTTTTGAATCTTAGAGTTCTTGGAGTCTTCTTCTCGGTCTGGAGAAGAAGACAGCAGCCTGTGCTCTTTAGCGCAGGGCTGGATTGCGCATTCCCCCTCGGCCAGCGCTCCTTAGCACAGCGCCGACCGCGCAGCTTGCCCCTTGGCGAACTGCGCTCAACCCGAGTGCGCATGGATTCATGCGCAGTCTGCTCATGCGCAGTCCGCTCATGCGCAGTCTGCCCATGCGCCATCTATCCCTGCGCACTCCACTCATGCGCAATCTGACCCTGCGCCATTCATTCTTGCGCAACCTGATCCAGCGCAATCCATCTGCTGCGCAGCTCACCCTGCGCACTTGGCACCCTGCGCACTTGGCACCCTGCGCACTTGGCACCCTGCGCAGCTCACCCTGCGCAGCTTACCCTGTGCACTTGGCACCCTGCGCAGTACATACCCTGCACAACCTACTTGTCTATGAGGAATTTGTTATTTCTAGATCTTGGCTCTTCTATAGTCCTATTTATATTAGTATTTTATTAGATATTTTACGCCCATTTATATCCTTACGCCTTTTGACATGAACTTGATTTTGTTTAATATGTTTGGAATGACTATTGTACATAGCATGGTATGACAAGGAACTAGCATAACATGATAGTGGCCCGTCGTGGCGCACTCCTGACAGTACCCTGACATGATTTATCATAATAACTTGATAGTGGCCCGTGGTGGCACACTCCTGACTTGACTTGACTTGTAACTGGTAACTTGACTCGTATAATCAACTTGACACCGTGGGTGTTCATGCTTGCTTGCTTGTACAATCCACTTATCTTGTCTTGCATCATGTCTAGGACGTGACTTCCTGGGTACCACGGCCAGGGACTCGCGCTAAATTGGATTAGGCTAATTATTAGATCAAACTAGAACATAAAGAATTTCCAGTCACAGGCAATCTCGTTATCTGGGCGCTTTAATGGACTTGTAGCTTGCCGACGAGTAGAGCACATTTCCAGCACACTGTCATGTGTTGCACCCTCTAAGTCACCTAAGGGTACATTTGTCTCCCGAGCAATGTACCCACCTATAACTCTCAACCCGCGGAAGGATAACTGGATAGTCTGTAGGGCTTGGGACTGGAATTCTCACTTGCATCTTGTTAGTAATTAGGTTTGTGATAACCCTAGTTAGTTAAAGTAGTAAGCCATAGTACTTGCTTGGCCGATTGTGAATGAATGGTGTCCAGCTCTGTCTAAGTCTTGTCTAGCCCCTGTACCTGGAACTCTTGATCATGATTGTTTTACTTATCTCTAACGATAAATGAGTAGAGACAGTGAGCTATTCAGGCGAAGGGTTACAACCCCGGTCCTTGTATGGTTTAAGGATTGTAACCTGGCTCCCGGAATGGTTCCACGTCCCTAGTCGTTTATCGCCCTGTGTACTTTACTACTTGTACCTCTTTTATTCTTTATGTTCTGATATGCTGGCTTTTGTTCTTATTTGTGGCCTCCTTTGTGGCACTTGCTCTTTCTGGAGTTTGACCCAGCTGGTTTTGTGTGGCCAAATTTCGGAGCAGCTCCCGAGGATCTACCGAGCTTCCAGCCCAATGGTGACAACTAGACGGAACCCGGGCCAAGAGTGGGTTTTCCTTTTTGTTTCACCCACTTATATGTAAATTTATTCTTTTGAGGCGTTTAGCCGACGAGCACCTGTTAGCTCGATGCACATTTACTAACTGTCTGCCTACGGGCTGTAAACATGATTAACAAATCCTAGGGTTGATCATGTATGACTGAACTCTTGCTAGTCCTATTATTTTGTACGACTAGCTTCATGATCATCCAATAGTAATATTTGGGACGCCTTATATATATATATATTTGATGCTCTAATATCTTTTAACTCTGCTAATTGCCTGAGATTGAGACAATAGGCTTGACCTTAAGAGACTGCTGGCTTGTAGTAAACCCTCATATCTAGACAGCCGTGACCGTATAGTTGAGATGTATTCTATTTCAATATACGTAGCTGGCTATGTCTGCCCCCGCTCTCCAGTATTCTGGTTCTGGGGCGTGACATGGTTTAAGTGGTGGCCCATACAGGTCTTGGCATTCAAGAAATGTGAGGGTTTACCGAATAGATGTCTCAATCAATATTCGTCCTTGATCTCTGCTCGTGTCTTCAAATCCCTGAGAATCTCGACCTGATCACATTGCTTGTATCATTGATCTGTCCTGGTCCTTTCCTTATTATTCCCTATGTCGTCTTCTTCAACGGCATTACTCCCGGACCTGCCAACCAGCCAGAGGAAGCTCGACAAGCACCCCAGCGCCAAGAAGATCAAGCTCAGCACTCTGGAGTAGCCTCCCGAGTTATGCTTTTCGGAGGCTCAGAACCTCCAGTTCAGGCAGCTCCGCCCGTTCAACCAGCTAGACAGGATGAGGGACCTTTGGTAGGGCTTATCAGAGAACTGCTTGCATCCCAAGATCGTCGAGGCGACGCCTTGCACCAGGAAGTTCATGATGTACTAAACCGAGGAGGTCCCCAAGGGAATCAGGCGGCCAACAGTTTCAAGTGCTTGAACGCTCCCTTCTTTGACGGCAGTGAAGATGCGATTGCCGCGGACGCTTGGCTTCAGGATACCGAGGTGGTTCTAGAAGCAGCTAGGACACCTAAGAATGAGAAGGTGGCGGTGGTACGCCTATAGTTGTTAGACTTGTCTCGCGATTGGTGGGCAGCTCAGGCCATGGGATTAGCAGCACCAGTCACTTGGGCGACGTTCAGAGAGAGGTTCCAGACAAGGTACTTCGATGCGGTAGCACGGTACGACCTGCAGACCAGATTCACCAACTTGAAGCAAGGAGGCAGGACGGTCGATGGCTATGCGACCGAGTTTTCCAGGCTGAGTAGGTTAGCCCCCACCTTGGTGGCAACCGAGTTCGATAGGGCTCAGCGGTTCCAGTAAGGGCTGCACTTAGAGATATTATTGGCTGTGGAGCAGTTCGAGCACTAGACGTTCGATGCAGTGTTGAAGGCAGCAAGGAGGCATGAGTATACCTCCCAGAGAATTATGGACAGGACCGGAGGCAGGAAGCGGTCCCACAACCAGATGCACCAATCTTCAGCTCCAGCCCCGGCAGCTAGGGGTATAACCATTGGAACTCCGAGGCGGGCGGCTTCAGTGACGTCGGTTCAGCATTCGACCCCGACGTACCCGCAGCAGCAGAAGCAGAAGCAGTCTTCCGCAGTGGGATGTTCTCATTACGGGAAGCCGGGCCATGTAGTGGCGGAGTGTCGTAGGGCACGGAGATTGTGCCTGGCTTCTGGAGGAGCAGACCACCAGATAGGGACCTGCCCGAATAGGGGAGGTCCATCATCATCCAACCTTTCTAGTTCTTCGGTGAGAGGACCAGCCCCAGTTCCAGTCCAGCAGCAGCAACAGCAGTACCCGAGGCCATTGTTGCCTCAGGCCCAGGCCTTTCAGTAGCAGAACCAGCAGCAGATCATCCAGGCTCCAGCACAGAACCGACAGAGGGGTTTCCAGCAGAGAGGACCCACAGCTAGAGGTCAGGCTATGATGATGACCATGGAAGAAGAAGTTGTACCAGGTGAGGTAGTGGCAGGTACTATTCTCGTCAACACCTTTCCAGCATCTGTATTATTTGATTCTGGTGCATCGCATTCATTCATGTCTGCACGATTCGCGACACGGATAGGATTGGAGCCCGAGTCATTATCAGTGAGGCTCAATATACTTACTGGTAATGGTCTTGTGGGAGTAGATCGAGTGTTTTCCTCGTGTCGGATCATAGTTAGCGGTAGAAAGTTCCCCGCTAGATTCATAGAGTTTCCTATGGCAGACTATGATGTAGTCCTAAGCATGGATTGGTTGAGGAACCATTATGCTAGGATAGACTGCCATGTTGGCAGAGTTGTCTTTAGTATTCCCGGAGAGCCAGAGTTTTCATTTTTCAGAGGCACAGTAGAGCCATCTCCTCCAGTATTGCGGATGGCAGTAGCAGCAGTGCAGTTGCCCCGGATAGTTGAAGAGTTTCCAGATGTCTTTCCAGAGGAACTTCCAGGGATGCCACCAGAGCGGGAGATCGAGTTCACCATTGACTTGATTCCTGGGACAGCACCAGTATCAGAGCGAGTCTACAGAATGGCGCCTTCAGAGTTGGAGATTTTGTACAAGATGATTGAAGAACTCAGGACCAAGGGATTCATTCGTACAAGTGGATCGCCTTGGGGAGCCCCGATGCTTCTTGTGAAAAAGAAGGATGGTACGTCCAGGCTATGTGTTGATTATCGTACCTTGAACTCAGTGACAATCAAGAACAGATACCCTCTCCCGAGGATAGATGACTTGTTTGATCAACTCAAGGGGGCTTCAGTTTTCTCGAAGATAGACTTGCGGTCAGGATACCACTAGATCAGAGTCAGAGAGCAGGACATTCCGAAGACGGCGTTCAGATCTAGGTACGGGCATTGGGAGTTTCTAGTTATGCCCTTTGGAGCGACCAATGCGCCGACGGTGTTCATGGACCTCATGAACCGTATTTTCATGCCTTACTTGGATCAGTTTGTGATAGTGTTCCTTGATGACATCCTGGTCTACAGCAAGAGTGAAGCAGAGCACGAGCAGCATCTCAGAGTTGTCCTCCAGATTCTCAGAGAGCACCAGTTGTACGCCAAGTTCAGTAAATGCGAGTTCTGGCTCGATCGCATTTCTTACTTGGGTCACATCATTACCCGAGGAGGAGTGGAAGTAGATCCCCAGAAGATTGTGGCTATCGAGTCATGGCCAGTACCCAGCTCAGTGGCAGAAGTTTGCAGCTTTCTTGGATTGGCCGGCTACTACTGGCGGTTCGTCTCTGATTTTGCAAGAATTTCAGCGCCGATGACCCAGTTGACCCGCAAGGATGTGCCGTTCGTTTGGACAGCAGAATGTCAGGAATCATTTGAGAAGTTGAAGCGAGGTTTGATAACGGCTCCCATTCTTACCCTTCCAGATGGGACCGGAGGATTCACAGTTTATTGCGACGCTTCAGGCAGAGAATTGGGATGTATTTTGATGCAGCATGGGAAGGTAATTGCTTATGCGTCACGTCAACTCCATGATCATGAGAAGAATTACCCGACCCACGACTTGGAGCTAGCAGCAGTAGTGTTTGCACTTAAGTTGTGGAGACACTACTTATACGGAGACAGAGTGGAGATCTTTACTGATCATAAGAGCCTGAAGTATGTTTTCACCCAGAAGGATCTTAATATGCGGCAGAGAAGATGGCTCAAGCTACTGGTGGACTACGATGTGGATTTGCAGTATCATCCAGGGAAGGCCAACGTTGTAGCAGATGCGTTGAGCCGGAGAGCCGGAGTTTATTTCCTGACGGCGCAACCAGAGTTATTGTCGGATCTTCAGAAGATGGGAATTGAAGTGATTCTTCCTTCCAATGTGGCCTTGATGGCCAGCCTACAGATTCAGTCCACCATAGTTGAGAGGATCCGGACATCACAGTTAACAGATTCCAAGATTCAGCGGCTCAGAGTAGAGTGTAAAGCAGGAAGAAGGCCAGAGTTATGTATTCATGAGGATGGTACACTTCGACACGGCACACGTCTTTGTGTACCCAATGGAGGTATCAGACAAGAAGTCATGGCAGAGGCTCACAGTTCACAGTATTCCATCCACCCAGGCAGCACGAAGATGTACAGAGATATTCGTCAGCACTTTTGGTGGAATGGTATGAAGAGGGAGATAGCCCGGTATGTCTCTCGATGTTTGGTTTGCCAACAGGTCAAGGCTGAACATTAGAGGCCAGCTGGACTTCTTCAACCCTTGTCGATCCCAGAATAGAAATGGGAGCACATCACCATGGATTTCGTGACTGGGTTACCCAGATCTCCGGCAGGCAGAGATGCTATTTGGGTCATTGTGGACAGGCTTACCAAGGTGGCACACTTTCTTCCATTTAGAGTTGGACAGTCGACGGCACAGCTAGCATAGATGTATCTCAGGCAGATCGTCAGACTTCACGGAGTGCCAGTCAGCATAGTATCAGACAGGGATACGAGATTCACATCGCACTTCTGGCGCAGTCTTCATCAAAGTTTGGGGACTCGTCTCAAGTTCAGCTCAGTGTATCATCCGCAGACAGATGGACAGTCAGAGCGTACTATACAAACTCTCGAAGATATGTTACGGTCATGTACCCTTGACTTCGGTGGTTCGTGGGAGGATCACCTGCACCTGGTGGAATTCTCGTACAACAATAGTTTCCAGGCCAGTATCCAGATGGCACCCTTCGAGGCTCTGTATGGTAGGAAGTGCAGATCCCCGTTAGCATGGGACGATGTCGGAGAGAGGCAGATGCTTGGTCCAGAACTGATTTCTCAGACGGTTGAAGTGGTCAGGAAAGTCAGAGATCACCTCCGAGTTGCTTAGGATCGCCAGCGCCATTGGGCCGATGCTCATCGGCGTCCCTTAGAATTTGCCGTCGGCGACCATGTATTCCTTAGGATCTCGCCCACCCGCGGCGTCATTCATTTTGGCGTACGGGGAAAGCTTAGTCCTAGGTATATAGGGCCGTTCGATATTCTGGAGCGAGTAGGCGATGTGTCCTATCGTCTCGCTCTTCCGCCGTCGCTAAGTGAGGTACATGATGTATTCCATGTATCCCAATTAAGACGGTACATCCCGGACACGAGCCATATCCTAGATCATTCGGAATTGGTTGTTGGTACCAACCTTTCGTATGAGGAGAGGCCCGTGTCTATATTGGACCGGAGAGAAAAGACGCTCAAGAACAAGACTATTAACTTAGTCCGTGTTGCTTGGGGTCATCACTTTCTAGGTGAGTCAACGTGGGAGCGTGAGGACGACATCCGATCGCGATATCCCTACCTGTTTGACTCGTGAGGTATAATGTCTTTCTTATGCCTTACGCTTTCCCTTTCCTTGCTTGCATTGTATGATTGTATGATTGAACTGCTTAGTGTAGCTTGTCTGTGCTTAGTATAGCTTGTCGTGGCAATCTCTAGATCCTTGATTAAATTTCGAGGACGAAATTCTTTGAAGGTGGGCAGAGTTGTTACCCACATTTCCTGTATTTCGTATTTGTACTCGTAATTTGATTTTGGCACGTATTTTATTTTTCTCGACTTGTGGATTGGAGTTCTCGTAAATGGGTTTGGACCATGGCTTGGTTTTATTTTGTGGAGTTGGTTTAGTTGGTTTGGTTCATCATGAGTGGAACACTTTAACCTACACTCTACCATCAACACAACACACCCACCTCCATTAAATCCTACCTAACTTTTCTCTCTCCTCTTTATTTTTTATTTACTTCTCCATCTCCTTCTTCTTCCTTCCTCTACACAACTCCCCAACCCATAGGCAAGTGCACCTTGCCATCAAATAAGCACCACTTTTTATTTGTCCATTAACTAGATTAGGCCATGGAGAACAACTTTAGAACTTGACATTTTGTGATTTGGAGCTTTCATTTTTCTAGATCAAGATTTTAACCATTTTCGAAAATCCTTGGTTTTGATCTATTAAACTTCGATTTTTGCATGTTTTGATGCTTCCATGTGGAAGAGAATTCGATTTTACTCAAATTAGAACTTTGAAAATCTAGATTTGGTTTTGATTTTACCAAGATATGAAGTTTTGAATCTTAGAGTTCTTGGAGTCTTCTTCTCGGCCTGGAGAAGAAGACAGCAGCCTGTGCTCTTTAGCTCAGGACTGGATTGCGCATTCCCCCTCGGCCAGCGCTCCTTAGCACAGCGCCGATCGCGCAGCTTGCCCCTTGGCGAACTGCTCTCAACCCGAGTGCGCATGGATTCATGCGCAGTCTGCTCATGCGCAGTCCGCTCATGCGCAGTCTGCCCATGCGCCATCTATCCCTGCGCACTCCACTCATGTGCAATCTGACCCTGCGCCATCCATTCTTGCACAACCTGATCCAGCGCAATCCATCTGCTGCGCAGCTCACCCTGCGCACTTGGCACCCTGCGCACTTGGCACCCTGCGCACTTGGCACCCTGCGCAGTACATACCCTGTACAACCTACTTGTCTATGAGGAATTTGTTATTTCTTGATCTTGGCTCTTCTATAGTCCTATTTATATCCTTACGCCTTTTGACATGAACTTGATTTTGTTTAATATGTTTGGAATGACTATTGTACATAGCATGGTATGACAAGGAACTAGCATAACATGATAGTGGCCCGTCGTGGCGCACTCCTGACAGTACCCTGACATGATTTATCATGATAACTTGATAGTGGCCCATGGCGGCGCACTCCTGACTTGACTTGACTTGTAACTGGTAACTTGACTCGTATAATCAACTTGACACCGTGGGTGTTCATGCTTGCTTGCTTGTACAATCCACTTGTCTTGTCTTGCATCATGTCTAGGACGTGACTTCCTGGGTACCACGGCCAGGGACTCGCGCTAAATTGGATTAGGCTAATTATTAGATCAAACTAGAACATGAAGAATTCCCAGTCACAGGCAATCTCGTTATCTGGGCTCTTTAATGGACTTGTAGCTTGCCGACGAGTAGAGCACATTTCCAGCACACTGTCATGTGTTGCACCCTCTAAGTCACCTAAGGGTACATTTGTCTTCCGGGCAATGTACCCACCTATAACTCTCAACCCGCGGAAGGATAACTGGATAGTCTGCAGGGCTTGGGACTGGAATTCTCACTTGCATCTTGTTAGTAATTAGGTTTGTGATAACCCTAGTTAGTTAAAGTGGTAAGCCGTAGTACTTGCTTGGCCGATTGTGAATGAATGGTGTCCAGCTCTGTCTAAGTCTTGTCTAGCCCCTGTACCTGGAACTCTTGATCATGATTGTTTTACTTATCTCTAACGATAAATGAGTAGAGACAGTGAGCTATTCAGACGAAGGGTTACAACCCCGGTCCTTGTATGGTTTAAGGATTGTAACCTGGCTCCCGGAATGGTTCCACGTCCCTAGTCGTTTATCGCCCTGTGTACTTTACTACTTGTACCTCTTTTATTCTTTATGTTCTGATATGCTGGCTTTTGTTCTTATTTGTGGCCTCCTTTGTGGCACTTGCTCTTTCTGGGGTTTGACCCAGCTGGTTTTGTGTGGCCAGATTTCGGAGCAGCTCCCGAGGATCTACCGAGCTTCCAGCCCAATGGTGATAACTAGACGGAACCCGGGCCAAGAGTGGGTTTTCCTTTTTGTTTCACCCACTTATATGTAAATTTATTCTTTTGAGGCGTTTAGCCGACGAGCACCTGTTAGCTCGATGCACATTTACTTACTGTCTGCCTATGGGCTGTAAACATGATTAACAAATCCTAGGGTTGATCATGTATGACTGAACTCTTGCTAGTCCTATTATATTGTACGACTAGCTTCATGATCATCCAATATGTAATATTTGGGACGCCTTATATATATATATTTAATGCTTTAATATCTTGTAACTCTGCTAATTGCTTGAGATTGAGACAATAGGCTTGACCTTAAGGGACTGCTGGCTTGTAGTAAACCCTCATATCTAGACAGCCGTGACCGTATAGTTGAGATGTATTCTATTTCAATATACGTAGCTGGCTATGTCTGCCCCCGCTCTCCAGTATTCTAGTTCTGGGGCGTGACACACCGTGCACGGCGGCTTCGGCGCTCGATGGTGGCGGAGGTGAGTGGTTTTTGGTTATTTGGGTTTTGACGATGGTATTGGTGGCGGCGACAGGGGATGGTCGGTCGGATATGGGGAAGATGATGGTGACGGGGTGGTGGTGCTTGGTGGTTGGGGCACTGCCGAAATGATAGGGACGGCCAGGATGGGTGGCCGGACAAGAAGAGTCGGCTGGGGGATGGTTGCAGCGGTGGTACTGCTGGTCGGAGAGGAGAGCGGAGATGGGTGGTTTTCTAATGGTGGTTGTTGTGATGGCGGGCCGAGGAGGCGAGGAGTATGGAGAACAATTTTGGTTGAGGATTTGTACTGTTACGGAGGAGGAGACTGGCTGGCTGGGTGGTGGTGAGAGTCTGGGAGCAGTAACGGCGGTTTTGGGGAGTTTCGTGTCGGGGCTGTGGATTCGGGTGGTGTTGATGACGGGACTGTCATGTCCGGCGAGACACGGACGGTGTGTCCGGGATTGTCGAACATGGGGACAATGTATTTATATAGGGGAGATATAGTAGATGGGAGGCACAGACACGATGCACAATCTGCGGATGGTAGAAAATTTGCTTATGGAATTATGAGAGAATAGCCAAAGTACCTCTCCTTTTGTAGGAGGTGGGAATCCTATTATGATATGGATTTATGAGAGTTTAAACGCCCATAGATAATTCGTAATTTAATTCAAATTAGTTTAAACATAGTTCAAATAATTTACATCAAGATTAAGAGCTACGAAGCTAAATCTCATATTTAATTCAAAACTTATTTTGAAAACATTCGGTACAATTGATTTAATACCACTTATCAAAATTTATCCAATTTTAAATCAAATGAGATTTAAAATATCTTTTCATAATTACTAAAATATGATAATAATAAATTTTGAAAATCATGATAATTACTTAAATATTAAATCATAAAATAGCTTTTATAGATAAAAAATATATATTAATAAACAAATTTCAAATTTTGCAAAATATCTGGAATATATTTTATATAAACAAAAATTTCTAAATCACTACTTATTTTTAAACGACGAATAAAATAACACTTTTATACAAAATAAAAATATTTATCACATTTGTTTGAACATGTACTTTTCCTATATAAAATTAAATTTATAATAAAAATATTTTTCTAAAATATGTATCTCGACACATATTCGCATTCGTCGAGCAAATACGAAACGCAAATCTCGCACGCTACGCAATACAACAATACGAACTCGTATGCGACATGCAGATACAAAGTACAAAATAAATACCAAAATTAATTTATTTAAAAATATCGTAGTAGAAATTTAGGGGGTTTACATCCTACCCAACTTAAAAGAATTTCATCCTTGAAATTTTAGGATTAGGTAGAGTTTTACAGGTTGAGGGGTAGAAGGATTTTGATATGAAGACAGGACCAAGCGATGCAGCGAAACAAATGAATTTTTTTTTAGAAATTTGTGATTTAGATAATGAATCACGAATATGGCTAATTAACGTAGGCAGGAATGATTATGGGTTAAAATTAATCAAGATAACATGCATTAAATGATAGTAGGATATCAAGAGAAAGATAATTTAAAGACCTTGAAGATGTGGTTCCTAGATAGAATATAGTCGTCTAGGTTTAGGGTATGGTTAAGGAACGATTGAATCATTTTCAAGTTTCAAGGACGATTAGTAGGGTGCGATCATAAATATAGGGTTGAGGAAAAAGATAACTCAAGTCGGGGTATAGTCCCCTTGGGTGGTTAGTGGCTAACTATCTTGGCAATAGATTGTGGGCAACTAAGAAAATATCAAGTACGAGTGTTTGTCTTTCTAGTACAGGCGAAAGACGAATAATTACGAGTTCGAATAAGATATTATCGAATACGAAGTGGTTCAAAGACGATTGAAAATTTTCAAACATAATTGTTATGGCAGTCGTGGATGAGACTCTTGGGGAAAGTTTAACTATGTCTCCATCCACGTAGAATAATATATGAAAAGCGAACCAAAGTGCAATAGGTTGATCAAATCATAATGCATCGGTTCTGATTTAGACAATAGGTTAGTGGGTACGCCCAATAAAATATGTCATGATCAAGCTTGATAAGGAATAAGCTTACAAAACTAAGCTGTTTAGCTTCATAAGGTTGTCAAAATTATAAGTAAGGGGTAATGATGAAGGAAACCAAATATTCCAAGATCCTTTAAAATCTAGTCTTGCCCGAAGTTTGGGCCTACGTAGTCGGCTTGGTTGACTAGATAAGTTAGGGTCCTCTGAATTTATAATCTAAGCAAACGTATCAATATGAGTCACAAGGACAAAGGGTTGGTTAGGTCATGAGGTATTCTACCCAACTTAAAAGAGTTTCACTAGTAGTGTGATGGGACAACGGGTCAAGCAATCAAGATAAAGTACAAAGTTAAGCATTTAAGAAATCAACTAGAACACAATCACATACCGGTCAAAAGAATCGAGTCAAGGTTGGATCTTTAATTGAAGTCATAAAGTATTTTGGTATCATGGTAGAGATTATAGTTTAGCCATTTCGACCAGAAAGCCATATCAAGAAAATAGAGTACAAAGAGACGTGTTTTAGTGGGACATGATATGTCTGCATGAAGGTGGCTAGTCTAGGTCTTGCATATGAAATTTGTTGAAAGGAAAAGTCTAGGGTTGTGCACCAAATATCCAAGTCACGGTAAATGACACAAAAGAATTTAAAATGGAAAGTGGGAGTTCATGAGATAATGATTAACGCACAAAATAAATGACCAAGTTAACGCATGAAATAAAGATAATTCATATTCTAGTATATCAAGGTAAATAAGTTAGGAATACAGTTTCTAGATATATGATAGCCACTTAGATGGCGTATGATCAAGGAACAATCTAATCATTTCTTAAGTTTTAAATGGTTAGAAAGTCACGATAAAATCTAGATTTGAGGGAATGTTGAGTGAGTCAAGATCGAAATATAACCATATGATTTGGTAGATGACCAACTACACTTGATTATATACAACTATCATGGTCATGAGTGATATGGCAATTAATGTGGACTACTTTATCTATCTTGGTTGCCTATCCATATTTGAATCTATAAATTTGACTTCTTCAAAACTTTGCAATATAATTCTCCAAATAATCTAATGAAATATCTTTCTAAGCTGCCAATCATACTCATAACTTAAATTTTAAATTTCTTTTAATCAACCTCAAGATAACCTTTATCATAACACAAAAAATTTCTCTAAAAATGTATCATAAACTAACCTTTTCACCTTATCTAGTCACATCAAAATCATAACTTAAGATTTTCAAAATTTCTAATCAATCTCGAATAAACCTTTATTGTGTCACAAATCCAATCTATATATTTTTTTCTTCTATCATTAATGTAAATCTTAACTCAAAATTTAAATAGGTTTTAACAAGCGTAATTCATACAAGAGTTTAAAATAGTTCCTCAATTTGATTACATATCCTTCAAAATATTTTTAACCAAAATTCTTAATAACCTTACTTCAAAAATTTACGAACTTATTAATTGGGAACCATACAACCCAATTTAAAACCTTAGGAGTTTACCAAGCTTTATCAATAGCCCTCATAAATCTCGAGGCAGCATTTAAATTTAAAAATTCTTTTCAACTAACTTTATATCTCTTCAAGGATGTATAGCTATAATCAAATGAATCATAAATATTTTTCAAAGACCTTCAAAATCAAAATTAAATCAATTTCCTTTCTGAATCATATATAGATTCCACTATCCCTTTGTAGATCCAATTAAAGTTCTAACAATCCTTCAAAGTTATTAATGTTGCTACTACCCAACTTGGAATTAACTAATCCTTAAGTTCATACTTCTAGAAAAAATATGGTCCCACTTATCCTCATATCTTTATAACTCAAAGAGGATCTCAATGCATTGTTAATGAAATCATTTTAGCCATGTGGTTGACCTATAAGCATATACTAGTGTAGTCATCTTTTTATCAAGTGTGGAAATAAGGATTACAGTAGGAAGAGCTCAAGCAAGATATAGATCAATGAAGTTGAACAAGTGATTCGAAAAATTTAGTCAATGAAGAGGGTCAAGCAAGTGGATGAGATCTTAGACTCTAACCCTATATTGCAGGCCCGTTCGGTACAGTCATGTAACCGAAACGGCAAACTTGACCTGCATGGGCCACCACAAAAATATGTAACATTTCAGTCCCAAAATAGAAGGACTAGATACGTATAATGCCAGCTGTATACATACGAAGTATATAGAACCCTCGTATGTATACATAAGCTGTAAATATAGAAAGCCAAGACACTAAATCTCATCCACGAAGATAAATAATGATATAAAAGCAACTTTGAGTTTGTCATGTATACAATCGTTGGGAGGAGACAAATCCACTACCAACTAATTTAAATAGACAAGAAATATACAAAAAAAGTGACATGGTCGAGCGAAGGGGATGACGATCCAAAAGCAACCTTTCGACGGAATAGAGCGCAAGTCATGGCCTTAGCTAGAGCACCTGTAAGAAGTCACAAATCACACCTAGAGAAATCACCAGGTCCTCAGAGGGACATAATAAGATGCGGGAAGAACATGCCATGTATAACTGCAAATGTAAACACTATAAAACTACACACACTGGATCCCTAACCGTCTAAGTGATATGCACTTGGAGGACAACGTTCTATGCAGGGGCTGTAAGGATTCACGCAAGTAATAAAGAGTGGCCGTCAAGTAGCGTTCATCCGAGACGCTATCGGCCGGACAGCAAGTAGCGCTCATCCGAGTCACTATCACCCAAAAATGTATAAAAAGTAAATGTAGCCCCTACGCTAGTAGTTGTCCTCTCCCCCTAAATGATATTATACATGCATCGTAACCACGACACACCAACACATGTCACTTCCACAATACTGTTTTATACCTAATAACTGTCAAGTCTTCTAACATGCATCTATTGACAGTTATTCCTACGCATGCACGCAGGGGATCAGCCAACATGCAAGTGACCTCTACATGCTACTCATAACTCACACACAACTCGTCTTACCTTCGTGACAAAGTTAATGGCATGCAATACTATGGAGGTAGTCCCTTAACTCTAGGTTCATAAGCAAGAAGGAAAAATAACAAACGGGAAATATAGATACAATAACTGAATAATAAAAATACAACTAAATGTAAGCAGTAAAGGTGGAAAGGTATCTTGCCTGGTGTGTCGCCTGGTGTGGTGATCTTGACATGTCATGATTAGTCCATTAGTCATGGTTGATGTGTAAGGATCCGAAATTCACGAGAAAATACGAGTAAGAATTAGTCATGATCAATAGAGTATTCGAAGAGAATTTCTAGAGATAAGTACTTTCACTAATTTTAGAAAATATTATAATACCAGAAACTAACCTTATTACTCAAAATAGGTTTTTAGACCAATACTTAGAAAAAATGAAAACTCATTTTTAAGCAAAATACCATAGTTTTGTAAAATAATTTATAGATAGAAAACTAGTAGTTAAAAATAATAATTATTAGTAATATTTGGAAATCGTATTAGGGTAAATTTAAAGTTTGTAAAATATACAAATATTGTAGAAAAGCTAACTTTTCATTAGTCAAAAATATTTTAATAAATTTTAGAAAAATATTGTCTATTTATTTAATAAAAACATATTAAAATAATATTAATAAAGTCATAATATTTTATATACTACTAATATAAATCATCCAACACCACTATACCTTATAATGTAAATACCAGTTAAAATAGTAACATAAAGTTATTAATTCATAATAAAAATAAAATAATAATAAAACTCCTATAATCACCTGTTGCTTTCAATAATTTTGTGCTGCTCTTCAAGAGAGGAGAACACTTTAATTTGAGAGGCTTAAAGCAAGAGACAGAGAGTGTGGGTAAAAATTAGGAAAGGAGTCAAAGTGCGGAGGAGAAGAAGGGGAAAAAGGGGATTACCGGCGGTGGCTCGGCGGGAAGTAGTGGCGCGTCGGCGAAGTCCGACAGCGTGCCGCTCGCGGAGAGACGTGGTGGATCACACCGGACACGTCGAGCAGCACGACTGTGCTCCGGTGGAGGCGGAGGGAAAAGAACGCTCGAGGTCTGGTCCCGTGGCGGACCGCGGAGTGGTGGCTGTTCAGACACACCACGGCGGCACGAGACTCGACGAGTCTCACGACCCGCACCCATCGTGAGGGTACGAGTACGTAACAGCGCCCAGCCTACGCCGCAGTGTCGGCGGTAGAACGCTGTTCCAGGTCATGAACTATAACTAACACAATATAGAATAATCTCCAACTAGAGGCTAATCACAGAAAGTACAACTCAATCACAACTAGAGATAGAATATGGTACGATAAAATAGGTAAAAAAATCCTCAACTGAGGTACAACAGAAATAAAATAACATAAGTTAACAACTACCAGTCTAAACTATACAATGGGTATCATCCTCAGCGGCTGCCTGAACCTCCCCAGGGGTCCAGGTCGCGAGTGTCATCTAGGCAAGCTCCATAGTAAGGGGTGCAGGGTTCCTTATCATCCTCTGTAAAATTTTCAACAGGCCCAGTCAGGACGGGAGCGAGCACAATACATCTCATGCAGATCATAACAGGTTAGAGAATATAAACATGCAAGAGAGTACGATACATGAAACTGAAAGAAAGTACATGATGTAAACAGAGAGAAAACTGTAATAGAAATATCTACTATAAGTAGAGAGCTACCAGTGACTAGTGATTTAGAGTACAAAATCGACATGTGAACGGCTTAATTTGTACATGGCTATACTAAAGAGGCGTACATGGCTATTCTACTTTAGAATTGTTCATATGACTATTTATACTCCCCCATACCCCAATCAATATACAATGAACCAGACAAGTTATGTTACGTACATGGTTTTCACATGAAGCCCATAAATGGGTGCACATGAAGTATACATGAGAGCTCAGAAATGAGTGCACATGAAGTTCACATGGGGGCCCATAAATGGGTGCACATGAAATTCACATGAAGGCTCATAAATGAGTGCACATGAAGTATAGGTTATACATAAGATACATGGGAAACATGACCGAACATTAGAGCACATGAGAGTACACGAGAATGCATGAACGAGCATGAAGCACATGATAAACATAAATAACATGAGAGCGAGGAATACACGATGTACATAAAACACACGACATGATGTATCCGATGCTCCTGCGGGGGATAACATCTCAATGTAGGGATCCATATAGTACCAATCCATGATAATATCGTGACAGCATCAAATAAGGTAAATTAGAGCAGGAATATAATTCTAAGCAAGTTATGAAATAATCAGATAATGTACTCGTCTGGTATCTGAATAGTTGTAGTAAATGTACTGTCCGAGATGAGGTACCTGACTCCTAGTTAGAGCAACACAAGTCAAGATGTATACATGGGATGATAAACGTAGTCTACAATGCATCTGCATGCTGTCTAGGTCAAACTAGGCTAAAGTCAACTCTTAGTCAACCATGGTCAACTTACACTAGTCAAACTAGGTCAAACCTAAGTCAGACAAGTCTCACTAGACCTAACCAGCCTATTCTAGCAAGCACATATCATTCACAAGTCACACCAGTCTAACCACACACTAAACTCATGTGTATACTTTCATATACATATAGGCTTGCACATTAGGATACCCATAGACTACACTACATAGGCTATATGCCAATCACAATAATATAGGCATGCACACATATTCAAACATGTTAATTATACAGGCAATATGCATATATCTATAATATATTATATATATCTCAATAGGCAATATCTATACTACCTCACATTATCACATTAAGCTATATATATATATATATATATATATATATATATATATATATATATATATATATATATATATATAAAATATATATATATATACATGTAGAAGTTAGGGAAAAATCATGCACATGCATGTGTGTAAGTGTGTATAAGTGTTTCAGGGAACAGAGGGCTTCCTAAAAAGGAACTAAAACCTATGGTGGAATGAACTAAAGGATAATAACTGAATAATTAAAGGTAATGAAAGGACATATACTTATTAAGGTGAATTGATCAAAATAAAGCCAAGGGCTGAATGAGGATAGGCAGGGGTGCATTTTAGGATACAAGAAGTCTGATCATATATGTGATGCGTGGGGAAAACGTAATGTTGTAGTGGCTATTGGTGAAGCAATGGTTCATGAGTGAATAGTGAATGTGAGAGTAGGGCAATGAAGGGTTTGCAGGTGGGTATGCACTGGAGGGTATATGCAGGCATGTGTTATGGCTAATGCAGGTTTAAAAGTGTAGTGGCTAACATGTAGTAAAAATCGAGTGTGTACAGAACATGTAATGAAGAGAATCAGCTAAATGCAGGCAATTACAATATGGGCAGTAATTTGATGGCAAGGTAAAACAATGACTTCAACAGAACATTCAAAGTTTGCAGGCAGTGATGCAGGACATCCTAAAAGTATGAATGCAATTTGGTTACCTATATGCAGGGCAAGTATGAATGGGTACAGGGCATCAAAGGAACAATTGAATATGTAATTGACTCGATGGCTCAATTGGACACAATGGTGGAAGAACTCGATTAAACATGGGCTTAATGGAAATGAACTTGAATGAATTCACCCCAAGTACTGAACAAGGGTTCAAGAACAACCCCTTAACTACTACATCAATAGGATAGAACAAGATATAGTGTGGGATTTGGTCAAGTGGTAATAGGACAAATCAGTATCAACCTGAAGACAGTGGAGGATGTGTGTTATGGCTCATTTAATCATGACAGTGTGTACTCGACAGGTTGTGTGAGCTAACATGTGTGTGTTCTCAGGTTTATGGATTTGTGTATTATGATATAGTGTGTGAATGAGTGTGTGAGGATACATACATGTGTATACATAATGTGTCTCAGGATTTCAGTGACAGTGGGTTTCAATGACAGAAAATTCGTGTGTGTGATTGTGTTCATGGCAATCACACATTAGTGAACTCATTTCAGTCCCATAGGACAGTGCATAAATCCCAGATTTCAAAACAGTGTGTATAGAGTGTCATAGGTAATCAATGTGAATTTCTCAGAACAGTGTATGCCTAAAACAGTGGGTAGCAGTAGTGGGGTGTCTAAATGTAATCTACATGTTCTCATACAACAATCAATTTGAAATCAAAACTTAAAACCCAATTTGTAACCCAAGCCATGAAACCAATCTCAGTTTTCAGTTTGGAAACATTCCCAGATTTCGAATATGCTTCTCAGGTAACTGAAAACAATGAATCAGCCAAACCCATTAAAAATAAAACCAATACCTTTTGAAATACATTTGAATCCCAATCAGTTTTGTGCTCAGGTGTGTGTGTGTGATATGGTGTAGGTTCTCAGAAACCAGGAAAGAAAACAGTTCAACCAAACCAACAGTCCTTTAGCAACTAACAACCCAAAATCGAAATTCGAAACCCATTTGTCCCACACAAATCACAGTTGACACGTTCATCATTCAACACACATGTAGGTAAATCTAACCTCAACATTTAACAGTTAAAAAGCAATTTAAAAATCCAGAAATCAATTCAGTAAAAGTAACAGTGAAGTATTAGTCCTTTTTGGGAATTCATGAATTCGAAATCAATTTGATCATCTAATTTACAAATAAGGAGTTGGTAATGATCGTGTACATGTGTACGTGTCTAGGGGGTCCATTCGTGTCCAGAAAACTGGACACGAAGTGTCCAACCAGCCACCCGAACACAGACACTAAACTGCATTCAGACAGTGTCGTGCACGCGTGCACATCGTTCGTGAACACGACACGATACGAATTAGGACACGTGCTTGTGCACAGAGGTTCGCCCATAGTAGGGCTAGGATTCCCATACCCTGAATCGGGTCATGGCTGTGTCATGTCCTAACAGAACGTGCGTATCAGTGAGGGTAAATTCCTGCGCGTATACACAGTGCGTGTCCAGTACGCGCGTGATTTCTCCTCGCGTGGTGAATCATATGCTCCCAAATTTTGGGAGCATAGTGTCAGTGATTGCCCCGAGGTGTGTGCCAAGTTTCGTGTCCAAAGGTGCTGTGTCGTGTCTTGTGTCGACCCCGAGCAGCAGGGGATGTGCACTGTACGTCGTACAGTGTATTCGTGTCCGTTTTGGACACGGACACGACACCAAATTCAATTCAGTCTACAAGAAAATCAAAACACATATATAGATCTACAATTTTGTTTAAATAGTTTTCAAAAATATGAATAACAAGTTCTTTGTGACATTTTAACAAATACCTACACACACATCATGATACGTGTCCGATACGGATACCAAACGGACACGAATCGATACAAATCCAATACCTACGGCTAGGGGACACCTAGGGCTTCCTATCCATGCAAAGAAAACAAAATTTGGTGGAGGGAATAAGGATTTACCTATATGTGCAATTTGCATAAAAAAGCTTCAAAAAGGGGGGTTTCTTCTTGATGGTCAAGTGCTCCAAATTGGTCCAAATCTGAGATTTCTCTCCATGGACATGAAATAGAGCTGGATTAGGAACAAATGCAAAAGACTAGAGTGGAAAAAGAATTAAAATAAAGAAACTAGGGCTTGAGGAAGATTTCTATACCTCTCCTTCTTCTAAACTTGGAAACTTTCTTAAGGAGGCTACAACTAATGGAAGTGGAATTATATAGGGGTGGGATTCCCTATGTTGGCTGGCCAAAACTCTAGGGTAAGGGTTTTAGTTAGTTGGGCCATGGGCCTCCCTCTCTTGGTGGGCTTCTAGGCTTCCTAGTTAAAGGCCTATTCTCAAAACACCTTATTCTAACTAATAAGCCCAAAGCAATTTCTATCAATTTCCAACAATGACTTAAACTAACAAGTCCCACTTAGTCTATAGGTTAAGTCTCACTTCTAGGTTAGGTCCATTCTAGGTTAAAGACTAATCAAGACACCAAGCAATTATTTAATTAACAATAAATTCACATACATTCCAATAAATTCTAATAAATCCTATTAAATTAAAATAAATTCAAAATAACCAAAATACCCTCAAGCAAAATGATAAATAAAATACCCTAATCACATGGGTAGGCTCTAGGCAGACAGTCTCTACGGTTTCACTAGCTGCACATCAAAATCACAAGTCATGATTTTTAAATAGTTTTAGAATGATTAAAAATCACCAAAAATCTTATTATTATTTAAATATCATAATTAAATAATTAAAAACACAAAATTTCAAAATTACCCTCATTTTAGAAAATTGGGTGTTACAATGAGCAGGCGGGATTCTTGCACGCGGGTGACCACTGTGGAAGCTCGACGACACGGCCCGCGGCTGCAGCAGCACGCTCGACGCAGCTGACCTGACTAGGGAAAGGAGCTCGGCGTACCGTGCGCAGCGGCTTCGGTGCTCGATGGTGGCGGACGTGAGTGGTTTTTGGTTATTTTGGGTTTTGACGATGGTATTAGTGGCGGCGACCGGAGATGGTCGGCCGGATTTGGGGAAGATGATGGTGACGAGGTGGTGTGCTTGGTGGTTGGGGGCGCCACCAAAATAACGTGGGCGGCCAGGATGGGTGGCCGGACACGGAGAGTGGGCTGGGGGACGGTTGCAGCAGTAGTACTGCTGGTCGGGGAGGAGAGCGGAGATGGGTGGTTTGCTAATGGTGGTTGCTGTGATGGCGGGTCGAGGAGGAGAGGAGTACGGAGAACAATTTTGGTCGAGGGTTTACACTGTTGCGGAGAAGGAGATGGCTGGCTGGGTGATGGCGAGTGTCTGGGAGCAGCAGAGGTGGTTTTGGGGAGTTTCGTGTCGGGGCTGTAGATTCGGGTGGTGGTCATGACGGGACTGTCGTGTCCGACGAGACACGGACGGTGTGTCCGGGATTGTCAGACATGGGGACAATGTATTTGTATGGTGGGGATATAGTAGATGGGAGGCACAGACACAATGCACAATCTGTGGATGGTAGAAAATTTGCTTGTGGAATTATGAGAGAATAGCCAAAGTACCTCTCCTTTTATAGGAGGTGGGAATCCTATTGTGATATGGATTTAGGATAGTTTAAACGCCCATAGATAATTCGTAATTTGATTCAAATTAGTTTAAACATAGTTCAAATAATTTACATCAAGATTTAGAGCTACTAAGCTAAATCTCATATTTAATTCAAAACTTATTTTGAAAACATTCGGTAGAATTAATTTAATATCACTTTTCAAAATTTATCCAATATTAAATCAAACAAGATTTAAAATTTCTTTTTCATAATTACTAAAATATGATAATAATAAATTTTGAAAATCATGATAATTACTTAAATATTAAATCATAAAATAGCTTTTATAAATAACAAAAATATATTAATAAACAAATTTCAAATTTTACAAAATATCTGGAATACATTTTATATAAACCAAAATTTCTAAATCACTACTTATTTTTAAACGACGAATAAAATAACTCTTTTATACAAAATAAAAATATTTATCACATTTGTTTGAACATGTACTTTTTCTATATAAAATAAAATTTATAATACAAATATTTTTCTAAAATATGTACCTCGACAAATATTCGCACTCGTCGAGCAAATACGAAACACAAATCTCGCACGCTACGCAATACAACAATGCGAACTCGTATGCGACATGTAGATATGAAGTACAAAATAAATACCAAAAATTATTTATTTAAAAAAATCGTAGTAGAAATTTAGGGGTTTACACTGATAGTGCCAAAATGAAAGCCAGGGACGCTCGTCTTCTGGGGTTAGTTTCCCTACTTTGGATGACAAAGGGAAATAGGCCTTGACCGTCAACCTCGCTAAAGGTTCATCATCTCTGAACCAAAAGCCGACAACGACACCCAGGCCAAAAGAGGCTTACTCCTTTGATGATGATGATGTCACGAAGCTCTTTGATGTGCTCATGAAGGGTGTTAAAATCAGATTGTCCGACCCTAAACACCCTGACGAGGGCGACAGGGTAGACGATCCAAATTATTGTTATTATCGTCGGTGCAACCGCCATGCAACACGGGATTGCTACGTGTTGTAAAACTTCATCTAGCGTATGATCAACACGAACGTCCTCACCCTTGACTATAAGGACTATACTTGTTAATGATGTCGATCAAACTACAAGTTCCACAGCATGTACTTTGCATCTCCAGTAAAGTCAAATAAAAAACTATAGGGCTTCCCACTGTATTCCATCCCCAACAAGCATTAACATGAAACAGGGCCCAATCGCCCAAAAAGATCTCCATGTTTACGATTCCCAGTTGGATCGAAACATTTCAAAATTATTCCATGACAAAGGTCATAGTTCACGTCAATATTACCTCTAAACTTTATGATTGTCACTACCCCAGCTACACTTATCTAAATATATACGTCCTCGGAGCCCAGCTGCTCTAGGATGTTCCCTTATCATGTTTCCCCGTAGAAAACAACCACGTCCATATAACCTTTGAATTGTTATCTATGTTCCAACAGATCCCAATCTTACCACGTTCTGTAATCTCTAATAAGAAATTTTTAAAAATATTTGGGGTTTACCACGTCAACATTACCTCTAAGTAAACATTCTCACCTAAGCAACCTCCGTGTCGCTATATCCCCAACAGTAAACAATCATGTCCATATCACCTCTGAATTATTTCTTACATCCCTACAAAGTCATATCTTACCACGTTCGTATAACCTCTGAGTAAAATACCTTTAATGGGATTCTATGTTTACTATGTCCACATTAACTCAGAGTAAATATCCTACCAATTGAGTTTTCACAGTACGTCCATAATACCTCTGATAGTGTCTGTCATCTCAACTTACCATCCGTACTTAGTTCTGAGAACGCCAAGGATGATAAGTCCACATAAAGTCCCCAGCAGAAGTACACAAACCTATCACGTCCATATTACATCTGATAGGGTTGTCACAAAAAATAACAAAAAATATGCACCTAAACAACTCTATTGTCCATGCTTCTTGTTCAAAGTATTTCAAAACTTGTCCAAGTTTTAAAATTTTTGAAGGGGGTCTTGTAGAAACATGAAAAAAAAGAATTTAAAATATCAAACTCTATTTTTAAGTATTGGTATTTTAGTCCCACATTAGATAGAAAAAGAATAGAAGCCTCATTCCACTCTATATAGAGCCTCCTGGCCTCCTTTGAAAAGGGCACAAAATAAGAAAATAAAGAGGGCCGTTGAGTCCAGGGTACCCGTTTGAGTCACAAAAATTTGACTCACCATCTTTCCAGAGGTTCTTCGAGAACTTGCTGGTCCCTAGAAGCGGATCGTATGAAGATGAGTCTTGTTTTGAGCAACAGTGATTTTTATCCCCCCAGCAGGGCTATTGAAATCTCATCTTTCTTCTTCTTCTTCATGGTTGCCTGCAGGTTCTTCTGGAGAGCTAACTCGTTTGCCAGAATCTTTGAATCCTAAAACTCAGTTCTGGTACTTTTGGAGAGCAAACTCGTTTGTCAGAATCTCCGAAGTCCTAAAACTGGCCTAAGAAAATTAGGAGAGCAAATTTATTTACAAGAGGTCTCCAAAATCCTACAAAGTTAGAATAGAGAGCAATTTGCACGGAAGTCTCTATTTCTGATCATTACTCAGAACAGAGAGCAAACTTGTTTGCACGAAAGTCTCTGTTTCTGAACGTTACTCAGAACAGAGAGCAGACTTGTTTGCACTGAAATCTCTGTTTCTGATCGTTCTACCATGGAAGAATTATGCCATGCGCCTCAGTGGCCATGCGTATAGCAAACCATGTGCATCCAGAAGAGAATACAAAGGGCAAAGAAGCAACCAACATTGATATGCTAAATCGTCATGTGCCAAGATGGTCATGCACTTGAAGTCCTTCGGTCAACTCAGCATTTAATGTAACACTGAAAAGCGTATCACGTGTCAGCTGTCACTCGAATGTGGTGCAACATATGCCTCGAAATACGTACAGACGACGGATACACAACAGTTCAAGCATCATTATTTATGAATCCATGCACCTAAGTTGCCATGCGCGCATTAGTGGAGGGGCACATTGAAAGGTTATCACCGAAGAAGAAGACGCTTCAAAGTACGAGATGACAGCAATTGCCAGCACTTATATCAGTACAATCATGACTACTTTTTTCGGTTACAGCTGTTTAGTACCACGTGGCTAACCTGACTTAGCTTCGCATATGCCCACCACAGCTGCGCCAGGACTCGCATGCGCCCAGTAGCCATGCGCCAAGTTCCCTTATATACTGAACCAAGTCAGCATATCAAACCTATCATGTTTCAACAGATTGAGATCTTTGAGCAATGTATACGTGCCACGTGTCATTGACTCAGTCATGCTCATGAATGGGTGCCAACCACCCAAGATCTCAATAACAAACGAATCTTAACAACTGCCACATGTCAGCTCGTCCGTAGCCCAACAGTGTAGTTACACCAGATTCAGTTCAAGCTTCCTGAGCGCAGCGTCCCTGTGCCCAACAAATCATGCGCATAGCATTTCTACATGTCAAATTTCCATGCGTGCAACGTATATGCGCATATGAATGGATCATTCCAACCTCTATAAATAGAAGGATCATTCCTTCATTCAAGACACAGAGACAGTCGCTCACACACACAGAGACAGTAGCCCAGATATTCAGAGAGTTCGAGCATACTTCAAGAGAGCCAAATTGTCGTCCAGTCGAAGACTTGCATTTGTCGCTTGATCATCGTCAGATCATCAACGAATTAAAGAATCAATCCTCCATCACCACACGTTCCCAGAAAACAAATTATACTCGAAGGATCCCATCAAGGATCAAATTTGTACTTTTTTCGTTTGTTTAAAGTAAAAGTTCTCAAACACTTTTCAATGGCAAAAACAGCGATCTATACTGGTTTCTCTCAGAGAGGACTAGCCCAGTCTCGAATACTCTTACTCAATGTTAATCCACTATGGCACAAGCTTTGAATTCGAAGAGGTTGCAGCTCCTTACAACTGTGAGTTTTTATTCGAAGGACTCGCAACTTCAAATAAGACGAACTTTAAAAATTGGAACATTTTCGGAAAACCTTCATTACATTTTCGGCATGAGTTCGGGTGCAGATTTTTTTTAATTCAAAAATTGGTTACAGATCTTCAGGAAGACCCCAAGTGTCATAGCTGCTTTCCATAAATAATTTTTTTATTATTTAGTCTATTTTTATTTTATTTTTTTATTTAATTGTTAACTTGAATTTAGAAATGGAGATTTCCTATTATAAGTATGAAATCATTTAAAACAAAATCTTTATTTTCATTTATATCCTTGTACAAATCATGCAATTGCAAAATGTTCCAAGCCACCTCACCATACACATGTTGCCATGCATGGAGTTGAGGGGTAAATTAGACTTATCACTCATTTTGGTAATGATGGTGTTGGTGATAATCCTGAAAAAAAGGAATTTTTATATATTTATGGAGAGAGAGAGAGCAGCATCCCATTCTTTCCCCTAACATCCCCTCAACCGAACCCTCCTCTCCCATTCGGCTCACTCTCTCCTTCATCCTCTTCATCATCCTCTTTATTTTCTTCTCCTTCACTCTTCCTCTTCTTCCCTTTCCTCCTCTCCCATACTACTACTGCTACTACTGTGCTGCTGGTACTGTGCCGAACCTGCCGCCCGGACCCGCTGCTACCTGCTGCTGCTGTCGACTGCTGCTGCAGCGGCTGTCGCACCGTCGCTGGCACACTTTCGGCCACCGGCCGTCGGCCACGCGCCACCCTCCATCACCATCTCCTGCATCTTCTCCTTCTCCTCTTCCACAACCCAAGAACCCTAGGTAATTTTCCTATTTCCTTCATTTCCTTTCAATTTCAAAATTAGGTCAAGGAATTGGGTTTATATAAATGTGTGAATGCATATATATTTGACACAAATTTTGATTTGGGTATTATGCTAGGAGAATTTGGGAAGACCAAATCTAGGTTATCATCATTCCACGACAAGTCCTCATTCCGTTTCCTAAATATTTTGTTCAAATCAACAAATACTTTTCTTGCCAAGAGTAGAAATTTATATTCTGATTTCGTTCTTATATATAAAAATAATAATTGACATGGAACATAGGATACATGTATGGATTTAGAATGTGCCATTTATTCCATAAAGGGTTTTTCCAGGTAGGTTATGTGAATAATGTAATATAAGTGTGTCAATGGCTCCATCAAACACTTTCTATGTAGACTTCCCAACCATTGTTAATTTAATAGTGAAGAACTTGCTAAATTTTATTTGACTTGTAGGCTCCTTGTTATTAGGAATATTACTTTGCTATAGGATAATATGTGGGTAGAAGCTAGGGTAATGGATAATAAGCCTAGTAAAATTTCTTCCCCTTTTAATCATCAAAATAGTTCTTATGTATTGTTGTGTCTGTTACTAATTTTCTATAGTTGCAAAACATTCTTATTCTTTAAATCAAGTTGTATATCTACATATCTTTAACTCGACAAATTCCTAACTTGTCATGTAATTTAAGGTTGTTGACATTACCTATACATGAACTTGAAGTCCTTAGTCTAGTTTAGGTAAAATTATTTAGGAATTAATATTTTATATGTATTTTCTTAATAGGTACAAATTCTGTCCAAATTTTTATATATACAAATATCTGAGATAGTTTACCACTATATAGTTAAATTGGTGTATTTTTGAATTACCGGACAAATAGAGGACATTGGTATTAAGTTTCAAGACTTGATTAAATCTCTTGGGTAACTTGTTATGTTCAAATACGTGTTCACATATCATGTCAAATTAGAAATTGACCAAATATGTATGGGTCTTCATTCCTGGTTCTAACTAGTATGTGTATAGGTCCCTAAAGTACTTATTTGATATTTTGGTTCACTTTATATAAAATCAACATTACATATGAACTTTGCACCTACATACATGTTTATATCAAAATCTTTAAGCCTCGAGATAGTCTAATTATAACTATAGGCTTATATACAATAATTTTGAGCATTATGAGTTTTTTCATATTGGGTTATGTCACTTACAATTAGAATTGTAATAATATTCCTCTCCTCGAGAATGAGTTTCACTAATGACTAATGATTGTTCTTGGCTTGTATTTTTAGCAAATCACAAGTAGTCAGCGAACCTTTCCCAAGGTAAAGTAGCCTTGGATAAGAAACTTTTAAGTCATTTATGTGATTATATACATACATGCGTGGTTCCGGTGTTGAGAGTTGCTCCACCGAAGGGGTCGGCGAATCCGGATTTTAATTCATATATGTCTCTTGTAAATTTTTGGAGTCTCAAAATACAAAGGTGGCTCTGCCAAAATTTTCGAAAATTTTAAGAGAAAGCTAAAATTCTTAGAATCATAGAAAAACCGGTTTATTTTCATAAACCTAGACGTATTCAGGAAAATTCTCGATAAAATATTTGGGGGGAGAACAACCTGAATATTCCTAAATAGTCCCTAGCATAATTATAATTAAAAAGCTGATCAGTAAATTTTCTACTCATTCGTAAGGCCATGCGAATCGAGTTTGTGAGGCTTAGCTCACGTATTTCCGTTTGCTCAAGGGAGGCAAACTAAGCCCAAGGGAGGCTCCAGATTATTACATCTATTTGGACAATAACATCGAATAGGTGATTGTTAAGCCCAAGGGAGGCTCCAGGCCGGATACTAAGCACCGTGCCGTCAAATTCACAGCCTAATCCCAGGTTAATAGGATTATTGATGAAAAATTATTTAGATGAATATTCAGGGATTGTTCTCCAATATTGCATTCCATGTTAAGTTTAATTCCTTTTTTACATTTTATTTCATGACGCCTATCTAAAAAAAAGGAACATGATACTCATACATTAATATGATACTTCTTTTCAATAAAAATTACCTTACAAAACTATTATGTCTCGTTTTCATTTCATCTCTCTTTTACTTTTAACCATTCTTGGCCGAGGACTTGCTTGTCGTTTCTAAATGACCTAGTATTGTTCACTAGGTTTTGTAGCAGTGTACCAAGTGAAGCCGCTATCAGGTACTGAAGGACAACTGGAGATCAAGGACGTGATGATACCATTGAAGACGTTCAAGTTGGAACAAGAATTTCTTTTTCTCTACTTGTTTAAGGTATAATTGTATTATTTATAATTGGGCTCAAAATTCTACTGGGTAGAAATAGTTACGTTCATGTTCAATTAGTTAGAATGTCTTAGTTTTAGATTATTGCTGACTTAAATTTATGTAAGTTATGACCTGCTTTTACCTATGTACGAACCTTACGGGCGACAATCGCGAATATGGGTACTGGAGTATTCGTATGTCGCATAGCCTGGGGATGATGTTACGTACCCGACTCGCCATAATTCTGGGAGCGGGGCATGACACGTCTTTTAGTGGTGGCCCATGCAGGTCAGACATTGCATAGAGGAAATAGGATAGGGTGCAGGTCTGACAACCCAAGGATAGGATATAGGCCAAGTTCTAGGGAAACCTATGCAAGCTAAGATAAGATGTTGGACAAGATTTTGGGGAGACCCTATAGGCTAAGGTATAAACTTTAAGATATGTTTTAGGAAATATCCAAGAGATACCAAATAGAATTGTATATGTTGGACTGTATTTTATAGTGTCTTTACCTAAATAAAATTTCTATAGTGAGTATATATAATCAGGTGTCCTTACCTAGGTCATGGGTAGTATAAGGATAGACATAATCATTCTAGGCCTATTAAGTCAGGGAGAATAGGACAAGTATTCTCGTCTGAGCTGGTAAAAGGATCTAAAAGACTCCTTAAGGATCTTGGACTTGGTATCTCTAGTAAACCCGGAGCTCAAATATTTTTTTTGAACCATTACATAGTTAGAAATAGTGAAGGGGTAAGTATAGATATAAATATATTTTGAATGATTACTAGGTAGGAAAGTACTAGCAATAACTTGTCTAGGGTTTTGCATAATAGTTGTATAGAGTATTATATACATATTATATTAAGAAGCTAATTCCTTATTCCTTACTCCCAATAGACTTCTATCAATGCCTATGTCCTGACTCGTTCTCCTTTATCTATTGAAATTTTCTGTGGTCTGGTTATTTCACAAACCCAATCTACTTCAAAAATTTTAATTTTGTTGCTTCACTTAACATTCACTAAATGAAAATCTAGAATTGTATCCTTAATCTTTTCTTCCATTTACATCTTTTTCTGGCATCCCTATTTCCGGAATTGCCCTCTATCTAATATCCATTACAATTTACTCTTTTGATATCTTTCTTTTCTGTGAAATGAATGCTTTGATTGGATTTTGTGTAAATGATATTTATGTGAATGAATACTTGTGTCTTGAGACCTAAAATTCTCTAATGAATCTTGAAATGAGAATTTGTTACAGCCATTCGGACTGGCCATCCAAATTGGCGAGGCATATATTCTCGAAACATGATTCAGGAATTTAATAAATTTTCGGGGATCAAGACATAATTTTTCATAAAGAATTTTGAACCTGATATTCGAGTTTTGATTTCATTTTACCTTGATCTAGAATTTGAAAAAAAACGTCATTTAAAACTACATATAGTGCTTTTGATAATATAGATTTATGAGTTTATCTTATGTTTGATACCATGATAAAATAACGTTGATGATATTTGGAGAACTTGAAATTAAGTATTGCTTTTTGAATATTTTGGATTACTAAGAATATCATGACCTGTAAAGCTACTTCACAATCATAATTCATACTCATTCTATGGATATCAAGGAAGATGTAGCAAACCTTGATAGTGAAATAGTATCTTTGTTGCATCCATATGCGCAATGGCGAGGCACAAGATTACTATTATCACGTCAAAAAATGAGAAATGAGGAATATGATTTTGATTCTATAGAATGCACACTATTATGATAGTTTACAATTTTATTGATTCTATGGAATTTCAAGATCATTGATGATTTCAAATATCTTCATACTTGTCCAATTTTTCGTGAAACATTTAATGAACGTGATTTTGAAAATATTTCGTTTAGAAACAGATTATTACTTCATCTCTGTAAGGTGGATAGCTGTCACAACCCGCACCCTAGAGTTAGGGCACGAGAACGTAACAACGCCCAGCCTACGCCGCAGTGTCGGCGGTAGAACGCTGTCATAGGTCTCAATGCATCTAACAGTATAAGACTAAACAGTTTATACTCCCCGAATGGGGGTGACATAGCAGAATGTAAACTCAATCACATCTAAGGTAGAGCATAAAGGAAGATAGATAAAACATGAAATCGAAAAGAGATACAACAGATAGAAGTCTAAGTGTCTAAGATACAAACTCAGAATACATCTCAAAACTCAAATACAGTAATCCATAAATATAACTCAAGATGACTAAAAATAAACTATAAGCAAAACCCTAGCTATCTATGCAACCTCTACTGTCTCCTCTAGGCTAGCAGGCAACCTCCAGGCTATCTGTAAAATTTATCAACGGGTCCAGTCAGGACTGGAGCGAGCACAGTACATCTCAACAGATCATAGCAGGTTAGAAAATATAATCATGCAGTAAAGTAAGATACAGGATCTGAAGGAAATACAGTATGTAAACAGAGAAAGAGAACTGTAATAGAAATATCTACTATAAGTAGAGAGCTAACAGTGGCTAGTGAGTCAGAGTACAATATAAACATGTGAATGGCAAAGTAGATTCTGAGAACTATACTATGGAGTGATTCTGGGAACTGCACTACTTGGATATTATTCACATGTTTACTTCTACTCTCCCGTACCCCCAATCAATACACAAGGATCCAACCAGGTTATGTTATGATTCCATGCAAAGGCCCACAAGGGGTGATACATGGATAGCCCATAAATGGGTGATTCTGGGAATGCCCACAATGGGGTGATTCTGGGAATGCCCATAAATGGGTGATTCTGGGAAGACTCTGTGATCATGAGAGTACATGTCACAAGTGATCGAAGAACCGTGAAGCATAGTGATACACCATGTAAGTGAAACGAACAGAACATGTAGTATACGATGCTCCCTGAGGGGATAACATCTCAAGAATGGATCCATATAGTACTAATCCGTGTTACCAACGTGACAGCATCAAGTAAAGTAATCTAAAGCAGGAAAATAATTCTAACAGGATATAAAATGATCAGAGAATGTACTCGCCTGATAACCTGAACAGCTGATAGGTATAGGGGTCCAACTGAAGCCACAAAGTCCTATTTAAAGCAACACAGGTTACAAGGTGTTCAAGTTGTAAACAAATGAATCTCTACAAATAATCTATTTTATTCTATGTTCTTCTAAGTCAAATTAACTCTAGGTCAACTCCGGTCAATAATCTAGTCAAACTAGGTCAAGTGTTGACTTACAGTTGACTTTGGGTCAACTGGTCAACTCTGGTCAACAGGGTCAATTCTAGTCTAATTATTAAAGATATAAAGTGTACTTCATTATTCGTACGTCGAAACTTACGACACGCAAATCGAGATGAGATGATCAACGGTAAAGTTGATAATCTTATTATAACGATCCACGTATCCATCTTATCAATTTCAGCGATGTGAGATCACTGGAATTGACTGAGCTCAGTTTCGTTGTACTAATCCCGAAATACGAACATTATAAGAATTAATTATTAATTAATTATAAAAAGGGTTAATCTCAGAGAAATTATCAACAAACATTGTCAGACGATGAAATAAACATCGCCAACGTGTCCAGAATGGTCAAATTAGCTAGGATAGCCTACCCATCGGTCCAATTTGGACACAAGGGCAAAAAGGGCACGAGAACGTAACAACGCCCAGCCTACGCCGTAGTGTCGGCGGTAGAACGCTGTCCTAGGTCTCAATGCATCTAACAGTATAAGACTAAACAGTTTATACTCCCCGAATGGGGGTGACATAGCAGAATGTAAACTCAATCACATCTAAGGTAGAGCATAAAGGAAGATAGATAAAACATGAAATCGAAAAGAGATACAACAGATAGAAGTCTAAGTGTCTAAGATACAAACTCAGAATACATTTCAAAACTCAAATATAGTAATCCATAAATACAACTCAAGATGACTGAAAATAAACTATAAGCAAAACCCTAGCTATCTATGCAACCTCTACTGTCTCCTCTAGGCTAGCAGGCAACCTCCAGGCTATCTGTAAAATTTATCAACGGGTCCAGTCAGGACTGGAGCGAGCACAGTACATCTCAACAGATCATAGTAGGTTAGAAAATATAATCATGCAGTAAAGTAAGATACAGGATCTGAAGGAAATACAGTATGTAAACAGAGAAAGAGAACTGTAATAGAAATATCTACTATAAGTAGAGAGCTAACAGTGGCTAGTGAGTCAGAGTACAATATAAACATGTGAATGGCATAGGAGATTCTGGGAACTATACTATGGAGTGATTCTGGGAACTACACTACTTGGATATTATTCAAATGTTTACTTCTACTCTCCCGTACCCCCAATCAATACACAAGAGTCCAACCAGGTTATGTTATGATTCCATGCAAAGGCCTACAAGGGGTGATACATGGATAGCCCATAAATAGGTGATTCTGGGAATGCCCACAATGGGGTAATTCTGGGAATGCCCATAAATGGGTGATTCTGGGAAGACTCTGTGATCATGAGAGTACATGTCACAAGTGATCGAAGAACCGTGAAGCATAGTGATACACCATGTAAAAAAATGCACAGAACATGTAGTATATGATGCTCCCTGAGGGGATAACATCTCAAGAATGGATCCATATAGTACTAATCCGTGTTACCAACGTGACAGCATCAAGTACAGTAATCTAAAGCAGGAAAATAATTCTAATAGGATATAAAATTATCAGAGAATGTACTCGCCTGATAACCTGAACAGCTGATAGGTATAGGGGGTCCAACTGAAGCCACAGAGTCCTATTTAAAGTAACACAGGTTACAAGGTGTTCAAGTTGTAGACAAATGAATCTCTACAAATAATCTATTTTATTCTTGGTTCTTCTAAGTCAAATTAACTCTAGGTCAACTACGATCAATAATCTAGTCAAACTAGGTCAAGTGTTGACTTACAGTTGACTTTGGGTCAACTGGTCAACTCTGGTCAACAGGGTCAATTCTAGTCTAATTATTAAAGATATAAAGTGTACTTCGTTATTCGTACGTCGAAACTTACGACACACAAATCGAGATGATATGATCAACGGTAAAGTTGATAATCTTATTATAATAATCCACGTATCCATCTTGTCAATTTCAGCGATGTGAGATCACTGGAATTGACTGAGCTCAGTTTCGTTGTACTAATCCCGAAATACGAACATTATAAGAATTAATTATTAATTAATTATAAAAAGGGTTAATCTCAGAGAAATTATCAACAAACATTATCGGACGATGAAATAAACATCGCCAACGTGTCCATAATGGTCAAATTAGCTAGGATAGCCTACCCATCGGTCCAATTTGGACACAAGGACAAAAAGGTAATTTTGGGTCAACACGGTGTCCGTGTCGGAGCCGTTTTGCATCGAAAAATTTGCAAGAAAACAAGTCTATAAAATCTAACAAATTATATGTCCACGAAACCAGAATGACGATACGAACCCAACGGTATCTCCAGAATTGGATTCCGTTAACCCGATCTCAATTTGGTCCGTTGACCAGAACTTGGAATTCCGGTTTGCACGAAAATGCGTGCCGGAGCCAAAGTCCTCAAAACTCAGCAAACTACATGTCAACAAGTCCAGAATGATGATACGAACTCAACGGTATATCCGGAATTGGATTCCGATGAGCCGATCTCAAAATGACCCGTTGACCCGGATATTGGCATCCGACTTGCACCGAAATGCGTGCTTGATCCAATGTCTACCAAAACCTAGCAAATTATATGTCAATGAGTCCAGAATGACGATAAGAACTCAACGGTACATCCGGAATTGGATTCCGATGAGCCGGCGTCAAAAAGTCCCGTTGACCCAGAATGTGGGACCCACTTTGCACCGAAAAACATGCCAAGGCCCACGTTCTCCAAATCTAACAAATTTTATATGAAAACATGCCAGAACGACGCCATGAGTCTAATGGTGGTGTCAGAAATAAAATTTGGAGTCCCGTGTTCAAAAATAGAATTTTACAAGTTGGAAATTACGAATTTGGACGGTCAAATTTGGCGTCGAATTCAACCAATCAAACAAGCTCACAATAAAACAAAACTGGAGGGGTAGTAAGAGGGTTATACCAGCTTCGCACAAGAACTGGTAGCACGCTAAACAGAGCTGCGGTAGAGGAGATACAAGCTGACGAAGTTGGCCCCACGAAACTGTCCAAATTTAATACAATTAAACGGTCAACTTGGTGGCCGGTTTTGATGTATCAAACGATATAATTAACGGACGAAAATTGACAGGGGTGAAGGTGGATATACCGAGATTGTGACGGAGTAAAGAAATCGCCGATCCAACGGTCGGATTTCCAGGAAAAAGTGCATAAAGTTGCTGTGACGGAACGCGATTTTAGTCTCGTTCCCGAGCTCGTCACGACGGGACGTCGTGCAAAACGCACGAATCGCCTCGACGGCGCGTCCCGGAGGACGGTGACCTCCATGGGAGGATGGCCTAGGGTGGGGCACACCCGGGAGGGGTGGTTGCCGGGGCACGACGGTCGGCGGCGGCGGCGACGACGCCCGCACGCGCGCGCGCGTCGTGGCGTGCTGCTGCCGCTGTGCGCCTTTGCACTGCTGTGTTGCGCGTACGGTGGTACACAGCCTGGCTGGCGACGGCGAGGGCTGCTGTGCGGCCACGACGGCGGGGTGGTCGGATAGGTTAAGTGGTGGTGGTGATGGCTTGGATGATGATGGTGGTTGTGAGGTTTGAAGAAGTGGAGGAGGAGGAGATCGGCCGTGGAGAGGTGGTGCGGTGGTGGAGGCCAGGGGGGGTGGCCGGAGCCACGGCCAAGTGGAGGAGGCTGGGGGAGGTCCGGCCAAAGAGTGAGGGTGGTCGGGTAGCATGTGCTGCTGATGGTGTTGTGTTGTTGTTGTAGTTGTTGGTTTGTGTTGTAGTAATAAAGAATAGTGAGAGAGAGAAAGAGATAATAATTGAGGGAGGAAGAGAGAGAAAAATGTGGTCTTTACGTAAAATTTAGGGCCGGCCACCCATTGGGATTGTTGGCTGCTATATGGGGGGGAGAAATTAATGGTTGGGATTACATGGAGAAATCAATGGCTAGATTGAACATAGGAAAAAAATAGGTAATTCCAATGGATTTAATTCAACAGAGATTTCCAATAATAATTAAAAATGGGTAGAATGAGTACTAATATTTTTGGGCAAAAAAATATGAGGGCATTACGATGGAGAGTAACATGGGGCTGGGCTGGACACGGTGGAGCCGGATTGGGTCAAAATCGGACATTGTGCAAAAAAAATCGAATTAAAATTAGGCGTTGATGATCATGAGTAAATAAGTAGCACATAGGGATTCCAATAAATGGGACACAAGTATCGGACGGGTAGTAGGCTCAATGTGGGCCATGTCCATAGTTGGGGCTGACAGATTTTGGTCGACAGGGGACCCACAAATCAAGTTGGAAAATAAATGTGACACCGCGGGTCGAAATAAAATTGGGTCACGTGTCAGGAAAGTTGTGCGAAGCAAATGGAGCACAAGATGGCGTGTCTGAGTGGAACACGAAGATCATGGGTGACGAGCGTCTCGAGTAGATCATCAATGAGAAGTTGGTTTCAAGAAACTGACTGGTCTTGCACTCTCAAATTAGAAGTCACGGTAACGTGCTAATAATGATCAAGAAAAAGAGTGGAAAAATTAATTAATAATCAAATGGTCTAAATCGACCAGAAGTTCAGCGAAGCAAAAAGAGAACAAGGGAACAAGTTTGAGTGGGACACTATATACCGTCATGAAGGTAATCCTGTCCACTCCAAAACTCGTGAAGAAGATTTCCAGAGTTGAACATCCCTGACACTCCAAATATCAAAGGCACGGAAAAGTACACTTAGGAAAAATAACAGAATAAATTATTTATTGAAACCAATCAATCAGAAAATAAAATAAAACGAAAAAAATCAACCCAAAATTTAGGGTGCTCACATCCGACCCACCTTATAAAAATTTCGTCCTCGAAATTAAAATGTTCGTACTCCTTCTAGGTCAAACCCCCACAATCAAGTCCCAGAACTTAAACAAATCATACCATCAAAAAAAGAACGGCATACAGGGTCATGGCATACGGTGGTAGTTAAGTCTCATCTAGGTATACTAGTCATGCTAAACCAAAATGGTCATAGGGTATCAAAACACACAAGCAATCTAGGGTGCTAAACGAGAAAAGATACAGAAGTAACAAATCATCAAAACTGTAAGGCGGTCTACCTTCCTATATAAAAACTGGTACTTATCAAAAAAAAATAAAGGTAACTACCAATTATCTAAAAGGGGTACTATCCCAAGAAAATCAAAATCACAAGTTTAATTAACGAAAGTCGATTACATTGAAATCCAATCACAATATATAATATAGAGAGCACTAGAGAGAAAAAAGCTAGCATTATGTAATGTTATGTGGTTTGTGTGTGTATGGGTGTATGTGAACAGGTTCATATGGTTAGATAGTAGGCATGTGTGTAGGTGAAATATATATGAAATTGTATATGAGGATTTGGGCTTCAACAATAGCTATCCAGTTACACTACTCATGGCATATTGGTTAACAATCTACAATACACAACCTATTAAATCATAACCTGCGTGGCTAACCATATATATATATATATATATATAAAGGTAGAGACTTAGTTATATATCTATATATATTATAACATGTACGTATAAACTCTATATATATCTATTTAGATATATGAACATAACATAGAGAGGAAATGTTAGGCTACATGACAACGTATACTAAGTTAGGGTGTGTGTGTGTCCCTGTACAGGGTTATAGCTTAGTATTGAAAGGTTAAACCCAGTTTTAGTTCAGCATTTACATGCAAAGTCTGAAAATAAGCTAACATTTAAAGCAGTGAAATATTAACATAATACAGTCTCAGATTTTAGGGTTTTGAAACATCACAACCAATCTCAATGGTCCTAATACATCCTAACATGATAGAAATAAAACCCTAATATACTATCAATACAGTTATCTACACATTCAGTTCAATATTACATATTAAATCTGAAACTAAACTAAACATGGAAATCAATGTTAACATGTATTCAGTTTTTGGGATTTTTGGAAAAATTTGAACATTCAAACCAACTCAATGTTTATCACAACCTAACATGTAAGAATATGAAACCTAAATTTATATCCCTACTTACAACAATGTACACAGCTCTAAATATTACATAAAAAAAATAAAACAACAAATTGAACTAACATTTGGAATCCCGTATCAAGGATTTATATGCACATAGTCTCAGATTGACAAATTTAACATAACTTCACCAATTTCTCTAAAAATTGAAATCCTATAGATATCATACATGTGCAGTTATGTAGACAAAACTAATAACATGAAATTTATATTTAAATTACGAATTTAAACTGGAAAAAGCAGAGAACCAGAAATATTGGGGTTTGAGAATTTAACATCAACGACATATTAATATTTATTTAGATAGGTTGGAAATCAAACGTAGCATGTATATGTATCAGGCAAAGTGTCTGCTATATATATATATATATATATATTCATATGCATTCTCATGTCCCAATTTAAAATTAATTCTACGTTAAGACTAACATTTAAATTCCTACCATGATTGCAAAGCAGGTGATTGACGTAACCAAGACAGCTTTATTATTATTAATACAAGAATAATAGCAAGAAAGAAATAACGATAAAATCTGTTTTGCTTATCTGTTTAAAGAAGAACCATTTTGAAACCCAGAGCTAAATTATCAAATCCAAGATAAAGTCTAGCAAAATCATCGATTCATTGTATTAAGAAGAAATTCATAGAAGAAGTTACACAAAGGTTTATAAAAAACAGCTAAAGCTACTACTAAATTAAATAATGAGAAACAAAACAAAACAAAAATTCTCTCTTTTTTTGAAAGACTGAACAAAAGTAGTGAAAACATGTTCAAAAATATTTAAGGTACAATCTGATAATCATATGCGTCTATCCAAAATCATGGTGCTCTAAATCCTCGTCATACTAGTAAGCAAGGCTACGACAATCACAAAGTTCTCGACTTAGGCACATACATATAGAATCGTGGTATTTAACATTTTTGCGATGCCGCTAGCTTGGCTGCGAAAACCTTAAATTCCCACACCCAAGAAATATATCCAAAGCCAGACTATGTGTCCTCACCATGCTGGCTAATGTGACTATAGAAGACTAGATTCCAAACTTAGATGACCTAGCCCATATAATTTCATTTTGACAAAATTTAAATTAAATCAACAATGAATACCCAAAAATTAAATCAAATTTATCAACGAACGTCAAAATTCAAAAATAAAGAAAATTCAAAAATAAAGAAAATCCATCAAAATAGAAACTCGGATGCAACAGCTATCATCAAGATTCAAAATTCAACAATCATCCATCAAATCAATAAATACAAACTCAAATTCAATCATAATCCATCAAATCAAATTTAACAACAGAAAGTAAAGATAAATCAAATCAAGAGAAGAAGAGTTTTCAAATCGGAGTTAAACAAGATTCTCAAGGGTCGTCCCAGGAATCTCTCAAGGGGTCCTAACTGTGATTGAGTACCTTCAAAATATATCCTAATCCTACTGTAGGCTGTAGTGGTACTCTAGTTCGAATACCACTACATAAACTCGACCTGCATGGGCCACCATTATAGCATATCTTGTTTTTACCTATAATTTTTTTGAAAAACTTAACTTTAAAATTTTAAATTTCGAGGACAAAATTTTTATAAGGTGGGTAGAGTGTCATAGCTGCTTTTCCATAAATAATTTTTTATTATTTAGTCTATTTTTATTTTATTTTTTATTTAATTGTTAACTTGAATTTAGAAATGGAGATTTCCTATTATAATTATGAAATCATTTAAAACAAAATCTTCATTTTCATTTATATCCTTGTACAAATCATGCAATTGCAAAATGTTCCAAGCCACCTCACCATACGCATGTTGCCATGCATGGAGTTGAGGGGTAAATTAGACTTATCACTCATTTTGGTAATGATGGTGTTGGTGATAATCCTGAAAAAAAAGGAATTTTTATATATTTATGGAGAGAGATAGAGCAGCATCCCACTCTTTCCCCTACCATCCCCTCAACCGAACCCTCCTCTCCCATTCAGCTCACTCTCTCCTTCATCCTCTTCATCATCCTCTTCATTTTCTTCTCCTTCACTCTTCCTCTTCTTCCCTTTCCTCCTCCCCCATACTACTACTGCTACTATTGTGCTGTTGCTGCTATGCCGAACCCGCCGTCCGGACCCACTGCTACCTACTGTTGCTGCCGATTGATGATGTACCGCCGTTGGCGCACCGTCGGCCATCGACCGCCGGCCACGCGCCACCCTCCACCACCATCTCCAGCATCTTCTCCTTCTCCTCTTCCACAACCCAAGAACCCTAGGTAATTTCCCTATTTCCTTCATTTCCTTTCAATTTCAAAATTATGTCAAGGAATTAGGTTTAAATAAATGTGTGAATGCATATATATTTGACAAATTTTGATTTGGATATTATGCTAGAAGAATTTGGGAAGATCAAATCTAGGTTATCATCATTCCAAGGCAAGTCCTCATTCTATTTCCTAGATATTTTGTTCAAACCAACAAATACTTCTCTTGCCAAGAGTAGAAATTTATATTCTGATTTCGTTCTTATATATAAAAATAATAATTGACATGGAACATAGTACATGTATGAATTTAGTATGTGCCATTTATTCCATAAAGGGTTTTTCCAAGTAGGTTCTGTGAAGAATGTAATATAAGTGTGTCAATGGCTCCATCAAACACTTTCTATGTTGACTTCCCAACCATTGTTAATTTAATAGTGAAGAACTTGCTAAATTTTATTTGACTTGTAGGCTCCTTGTTATTAGGAATATTACTTTGCCATAGGATAATCTGTGGGTAGAAGCTAGGGTAATGGATAATAAGCCTAGTAAAATTTCTTCCCCTTTTAATCATCAAAATAGTTCTTATGTATTGTTGTGCTTGTTACTAATTTTCTATAGTTGCATAACATTCTTGTTCTTTAAATCAAGTTGTATATCTACATATCTTTAACTCGACAAATTCCTAACTTGTCATGTAATTTAAGGTTGTTGACATTACCTATACATGAACTTGAAGTCCTTAGTTAGTTTAGGTAAAGTTATTTAGAAATTAATATTTTATATGTATTTTCTTAATAGGTACAAATTCTGTCCAAATTTTTATATATACAAATATCTGAGATAGTTTACCACTATATAGTTAAATTGGTGTATTTTTGGATTACCGGACAAATAGAGGACATTGGTATTAAGTTTCAAGACTTGATTAAATCTCTTGGGTAACTTGTTATGTTCAAATACGTGTTCACATATCATGTCAAATTAGAAATTGACCAAATATGTATGGGTCTTCATTTCCTAGTTCTGACTAGTATATGTATAGGTCCCTAAAGTCCTTATTTGATATTTTGGTTCACTTTATATAAAATCAGCATTACATATGAACTTTGCACCTACATACATATTTATATCAAAATCTTTAAGCCTCGAGATAGTCTAATTATAACTGTAGGCTTATATACAATACTTTTGAGCATTTTGATTTTTTTTATATTAGGTTATGTCACTTACAATTAGAATTGTAATAATATTCCTCTCCTTGAGAATGAGTTTCACTAATGACTAATGATTGTTCTTGACTTGTATTTTTAGCAAATCACAAGTAGTCAGCGAACCTTTCCCAAGGTAAAATAGCCTTGGATAAGAAACTTTTAAGTCATTTATATGATTATATACATACATGCGTGGTTTCGGTGTTGAGAGTTGCTCCACCGAAGGGGTCGGCGAATCCGGATTTTAATTCATATATATATTATGTCTCTTGTAAATTTTTGGAGTCTCAAAATACAAAGGAGGCTCTGCCAAAATTTTCGAAAATTTTAAGAGAGATCCAAAATTCTTAGAATCATAGAAAAATCGGTTTATTTTCATAAACCTAGACGTATTCAGGAAAATTTTTGATAAAACATTTGGGAGGGGGAGAAAAACCTAAATATTCCTAAATAGTCCCGTAGCATAATTGTAATTAAAAAGTTGATCAGTAAATTTTCTACTCACTCATAAGGCCATACGAATCAAGTTTGTGAGGCTTAGCTCACGTATTTTTGTTTGCTTAAGGGAGGCAAACTAAGCCCAAGGGAGGCTCCAGATTATTACATCTATTTCGACAGTAACATCGAATAGGTGATTGTTAAGCCCAAGGGAGGCTCCAGGCCGGATACTAAGCACCGTGTCGTCAAATTCACAGCCTGATCCCAGGTTAACGGGATTATTGATGGGAAATTTTTTAGATGAATATTCAGGGATCTGTATTCTTCGTTTGATAAACACGATAAGTGGTAGCAATGTGGAAGTAAACATTATATTTTTGTACCTGTAGCTGCGTATTATTTGTGTATCGACCAAAGTTTACGTTGATTATCAAAATCATGTGTGACTATGACCAATGGGCCAACGTACTAGAGGAGAGCCAAACCAAGTCATAGTGGACCAAACCATGGTCAACAAAAGTGTGTGGACAACGCACAACAACAGCCTTATAATTTTCAGAACTTTTTTGTGACTCCTCACTTTTAGTTGTCAAAACCACCTCTCCACTCCTCCCACACACCTAAAATTAAGGCCACACCTCCTCCTAACCCTTGGTGACAGCCCAATATCTTTTTCCCATTCATTTCGTTCAGTTTTCACCCTCAAACAGTCCATACAAGGTGGATACTTTCAGCCAAGTTCCATAATAGGTGCAGCAGGATAGGGTGCCTTCCGAGGCCAATTACACCACCAAAACTAAAGGTATGCCCTTCAAATTTACCTCTAACATTTAGATTAGCTTTCCAACCATATATAATTCCCTAGGGTTTTAGTGGTTTATCTTTTCCTAATCGTCGTTGCACGAAAAGATGTCCAGAATAGATCTTGCTAGAAAATTCGTGCAAAGATTTGGGTGTGCAGCCCAAACCACCAATTAAAAATCTTCCAAACCTTCTCTATTGTGTACCTTTTTCAATTTTGATCGTGTACATATATGATTTTCAATGGTTTGCTTTTGTTTTTCCTTCCGTAGAGACATTCTCCTAAGAAGTATCCCTGCTGAACAGTTGGTATCGCGACGGTACAACGAATCATAAAATGGGTAAGTAACCTATTTTTCTTGTCATTTTATGATTCCTAACTTAGGGTACAAGTTGATACATTGATACTCTAGGTAGAAACCCTAATTAAAATATAGAAAACTAATTTAAAAGAGGATGGAAACGAGTTTTTGTTCATTAATTCAATTATGTCCACTTTTGTTCATACTTCTATTTACAGATGGTAAACTCATACTTTGTGCACGAAACCTTGAAGAACATGTACTTAGGTTTACCCCTAACATATACTATAATTTTTGCATGATAGAAATGTGTTTATATAAGTGGAAATGTTGTATTTAATCTCATTTTATTTAAATGCTAGAACAGCGACATGATTTTGTGCGCGACATTTTATGTGTAAGTTTTTAGTATTTCTGACAGAAACATTCACCATTAGAACCCTAACGTAAGCCCTCTAACATGCCAATATTTTATTTTATATCAAATGCATGCTAAAATAGGGTGGAACCATATTTTTGTCATGAAAAACACTAAATTCCAGAACTAGAGAATATTTTAACACTCAAAACCCATACTTAACCTTCTATGAAGTGTACTTAACCTTCTAGGAAGTGTACGAAACTCGTGCCATGTTATTAACACTTATTATTTTGTGTACTTAACCTTCTAGGAAGTGTACGAAACTCGTGCCATGTTATTAACACTCAAAACCCATACTAGAGAATATTTTATATCATAATTTTTAGATACTAAAATAGATGTTCTTGACAATTCATTTCAGCATGTACGTTTATGTTAGAAAATATCAATTTCACCTTAAAACATATGTTTTGACATGTGTTAGATTATATTTTATTTTGGACTCTTTATTAACATAATTTAACATGTTATAATGATGTATAATTAGTTAGAAACCTATAGGAGAGATCATATAGGGTTGGTACTTTCAAAATAACAAGTTGTAGATGTTATCGTTCACTAGAACACATGTAGACAACCTGACAAGTTGTAGTATTGAACCTAGCCAAACCTATATATTTTTTATGTCACATTTCATGTGTTAGAATGATTAGTATTAATATTAATATAATTTATGATAGTAGTTGCTTAGTTGGCGACTTGAGACTATAACTATTATAGTGTCACATCCATTTGACTTTTGTTTTAGAATTGTTTGTAGGAATATTAGTTGCATTGCTTAAGACTAGTTATAGTGAGTGTTATACTAATATTACATGTTTAATAGTTTGATAGAAACCATGATAACCTAGATTTACATTTAACTTTTAGGTTAGCAAGTTGCTAAGTGACCGGAATACCAGCTAGTTCCTTTTTACTTGTGAATTATAGTCTACCTCATGTGTATATAAAAATAATATTGTGTAAGTGTATCAGATTCTAGGATAGCAGCTGATCTTATATTATTACATGTATATTGGTCTTGGACAACAATACGGATTCTGATTATTACTTTCAACTCAGGACCATAGGCGAGTACATTTTATGATAGTTTTCGTTACTTAATTATTACTATGATACATGTACTTAGTGACGTTATACTTGATTTTCAACATGATGGTACACGCATTTGGTTTATACTGGATCCTCAGTCATGAGATGTTACTTTCATATGGGACATTGTTCATCGTATTAATATTTAGACATTGTTCATTGTATTGAGATTAGATATTGTTTATCGTTCTGATTTTAGATATTGCATTAGGATTCATATGTTATGACATGTCATGGTCGGATCCATTGTACAAATCCGAGTGGAGGAAGTACTAGTAAGATATGTGATCACATCCTTATTGTAGAAGTGTAGACATTGTGAGAGCTAATCATACACCTCATATATGGTTAGCCAGATCTTATTAGACATTGTACAAGTTCCCAGACCGATCATATATCTAAACTAGTATTTCAAAACACTTAAATAGTTGCAGTTATTTTTTATTTCAGTTCATACCTGATGATATATGCCATTTTGGTACCTGTCTACTTATTGTTCATTACTTGTCATTGTTATGTACTAGTTTTTTTTCTTCTTATAATGTATTACACTTACTATTACTATTTTATTGTTTTTATCATGTAATTGGAACTGGTGTGAGAGTTGTACTCATTCTAATCCCGACTGGATAACATTTTTAGGCGATTGCCTGGAGGATTGGTGTCCCATTTATTATGGACCCCAGGAGGGTGTAGCAGCAGAGTTGGCCCATGTAGCTCAGGAGTAGCTTGGAGTGATTGTCGAGAGGTCTAGTCGGATTACCTAATTATCTTAATTTCCCTTATTAGTACTTGGTACCGGATTTGTCTCCGACAGTTACTTGATAAATTGCAATGTTATATTGGTTTTAGATTTGAGAATAGTTGTTTAGACTTGTTAGACTTGGATTTGGTTTTCTCATATTTCATATCGTGCCTTACCTCCTTTAGAATTTGTGATTGAGTATTATATAATGTCATCTTATTCTAGTTATGATACTAATGCATGGTTGTGACTCAATATAAATAGACTAGACAACATTCTACCGCCAATGCTTCGGTGTAGGCTGGATGTACCCATGTACTCGTGCCCGAACATCCGGGTGCGGGTCGTGAAAGCATATGCCATAACTCGTTAGATTCATCACAGTTCGCTTTTACCTCATGTGCCCCATGTGTTTTCCCTTCCATATAGTAGAGACCGGACTTCTTACTTCCTCAGGCAATCACCAATAAACCACTAGAAAGCTTCCACTGACAGTTCCCAAAGAGATTGAAGAATCCCTCATCATCCAACCTTTCAACCGACACCAGGTCGAAATGGATATTGGGGACTTGACGAACACCTTTGAGCACAAGACTTGCTCATTATTTGTCTTTAAATTCTCATCTCCAATAGCAACAACATTTGACACATTCCGGATATCTATCTTCAATACTCCATATTCTCTTGTTATGTATGTAGCAAATAGTGATTTGTTGGGAGATACGTGCGCTGAAGCCCATGAGTCCACCAACCAAGAACTGTCATCGCATGCGAGGATCATAATTGTTGGGAAAATAAGACATTTTTCGTATTTGTGATGAGATAATAATAAACTAAAAATAGAAGAGGAGAAAATAAACAAGATTACACACACAAGATTTACCGAGGTTCAGCTCAATTTAAGCCTACGTACTTCGCTCATCCCTTCTTCGTCGTTTTTACTATAATTAAATGAAAGATTACAAAGGACCTTATCTCAAGTTGATACAACTTAACTTGAGGATCACTTTCTCACTTGAAGTGGATTACAAGTGTGAAGAATAAAAGTTGTATGTGGTTGTGTTTCATGTTCATCTTTCACCATCTCCTACTATTTATAGAGAGGATGTCTCTTAGGTGCACCAAATTCGTTGCATAGAGAAGACCAAAAGATATCTCTTTTATCTCCCAAGGTTCGTTCTTCCTTTCAAGGTTCATTCCTCTTTCTTCAAGGTTCATTCCTCCTTCTCCAAGGTTCATTGCATGAAAAAAGGTAATGCACTAAAGTTGCATGTAGTCATCATGGGGATAGACCCCGTTCCCATCAATCTCCCATTCTATCCTCATGAGGAGAAAGATCTCAAACAGTAGTCATAACTGTCATCCTTCAGCAGAAGTTATGCTTCTCTTTTGGTATAGATTTTATCATCATATCAGACGAATTTTGACTTATATCAATCTTCTTAATCTGCATAAGGCGATTCTCCAGAGCATCTCAGATCCAGTAATGGTGTACGTCGATGTGCTTTTTCCTTGAGTGAGATGTAGCATTTTTTAATTAAGTCAATGGCGTTTTGACTGTCACAATATACGTATCTTGCTTGAGAGATAACTTTTTAAAAAAATATTCATCTACAAGAGCTCCTTGCTAGCTTCTATAGCAGCGTTATATTCAACTTTTGTGGTGGATAGAGCAACACACTTTTGTAGCTTTGATTGCCATGATACGACTCCCCTGCAAATGTAACCGATATGGACTTTCTTTTGTCCAAGTAACCTGTCATATCAAAATCAGTGTAACCTTTCAAGATATGTTTGCCATCTCCAAAATGTAAAGAATATTTGGAGGTTCCTCTAAGATATCTTAGGATCCACTTTACTGCTTTCTAATATTCTTTATCAAATTGGCAAAAAAGTGACTTACCACTCCAACTGCATGTGCAATGTCGGGTATTGTACAAACCATGGAGTATATCAAGTTTTCGACGGCCGAGGCAAATGAAATATTCTTCATCTCTTCATTCTCCCTCTTAATTGAAGGGCTTTATTGTGTACGTAGCTTAAAATGAGCTACTAGTGTGCTGACTGGCTTGGAGTTCAACATATTAAACTTCTCCAGAATACGTTTAATGTATCTCTTTTGTGATAGCCACAACTTTCTTGTATTTTTGTCTCGAGAAATCTTCATCCCCAATGTATGTTGTGTAGCTCCTAAGTCCTTCATGTCAAAGTACTTACTCAATTCCTTCTTCAACCTGTCAATCTTAGATATATCTTTTCCAAAAACAAGCATATCATCAATATATAAAGAGAGAATAATAAAATCATCATCAGAGAACTTCTGGACATAAACACAGTGATCTGCAGATGTTCTTTTGTACCCATGGTCAAGCATAAAAGAATCAAACATTTTATACCACTGTCATGGTGCTTGCTTGAGCCCGTACAAGCTCTTCTTTAATTTTCAAACCAAGTGTTCTTTGCCTATTAGCTTAAAACCCTTTAGTTGTTCCATATAGATTTATTTCGTCAAATCACCATGGAGGAATATTGTCTTCACATTTAACTGCTCAACTTCAAGATCTTAAGAAGCAACAAAACCAAGAATATAGAATAGAAGACATCTACACAACTGGAGAAAATATTTTTTCATAATCAATATCTTGCTTCTGACTGAAGCCTTTCACCATGAGGCGAGCTTTGTACTTGACTTAGCCATTTCCTTCATTCTTGAATTTGAACACTCATTTATTTTTCAAGGCTTTTTTGTTCTTAGGTTGCTCCACCAGATCATAAGTGTGGTTCTTATGCAAAGAATCTGTCTCCTCTGGCATAGCTTTCTTCCACTTGGCATGATCTTCATGAACTTGTGCTCCATGGAAACTTTCTAGTTTACCTGCATATGTCACCATAGTATACTCTGAAGCAGAATATCTAGTTAAGGGTTGTCGATCTCTCTTCGACCATCTCAACTGAGGTATTTGTGGCTTATCCAAATGTAGTAGCTTTGCACGTTCATGCTCCCCCTTCTCAGAACCTGTCTTCTTCTTCTTCTTTCTGCACATCTTGAAAATCATTATTTTCTAGCATAGGAGAAGGAACAACATGTATGGAGATTGGATCTGGGATGATGTGAATATTTTCTAGCTCCTCTTCTTTTTCAAAATCATCAAGTGTTTTATCTTCATAAAATACAATATCCCTGCTCCTTACAATTTTCTTATTTTTAGGATGCCACAACCTATATCCAAATTCATCATTTCCATATCCAAGAAGATACATGAAATGGCTTTATCATCAAGTTTTGTTATGCTCTCCATAGGTACATGCACAAATGCCTTGCATCCGAACACCCACAAGTGGGAATAGAAAATATCAATTTCACTCCAAACCCTTTCAGGAATATCTCCATCCAAAGGAACTAAGGGAAATAAGTTTATCAAGTAGCAGGCAATTCGCGTTACTTCTTCCCAAAATATTTTTGGTAATTTAGCTAAGGATAACATACTCTTTATTCTTTCCACAATTGTGTGGTTTATTCTTTCTGCAACCCCATTGTATTGTGGTGTGTGTAGGACGGACTTTTGGTGTCTAATGCCATATTTAGAACAATAATCTTTAAACATCATTGAAGTATACTCACCACCATTATCCGTGTGAACACACTTCAGGAGCTTCCTAGTTTCTCTTTCAACTTTGGTATGAAAGTCTTTGAAAACTTCAAAGACTTGACCTTTGGCTTTTAGAATATACACCCACACCTTTCTAGATGCATTATCTATGAAGGTCACAAAGTAGGAGGCAACACTGAAGGTTTTAACATTTATAGGTCCACATATATCCGAATAGACTACGTCCAATATGCTGGTATTCTTTTTGTTATAATTTTTAACAAAAGCTACCCGGTGTTGTTTCCCAATCAAGCAATGATCATAGTGAGATAAAGTTATACCTTTCATGGATCGAAGTAGTTATCGCCTTACAAGAATTTGTAGCCCTTTCTCACTCATGGCCACAAATCCATTGAGGTACCTTCCACTATTCTAAGTTCATCATTCTCCAAGTGTAACTGAGTCTTGTAGAGAGTGCAACACTTCTTTTCTCTCGCCAGTATAAGTGATCCTTTGGTAAGCTTCCAACATCCTTTACCAAAGCTACTTGTGAATCCTTCTTCATCAAGCTTGACGGTGGAGAGAAAATTGAGACGAAAATCGGGCACAAATATAATTTCTTTTAACATCATCTTTGTTCCAAGGTTAGTGGTAACACAAATATTTCCAGTGCCAAGAATTTTAAAAGAGTTTTTGTTAGCCATTTTTACTATTCCAAGGTTACCTTCACGAAGCGAAGTGAAGTAGTCCTTCCAGGGAGTAGCATGGTAGGAGGCACCAGAATCAATCACCCATTTCGAATCTTGGCAAGTGAGACTTGCACATTCTCCTTCACATGCCGAGAAAAGCACAATTTCATTATCACTAACAATGGCTACACTTTCATTCTTTTCTTGCTTTTATTGGTCCTCTCTTCCTTTTGTTCTCGCTTGAACTTGTAGTATTCCCATTTTATGTGATGTCCTTCCTAGCCTTTGATTTTCCACTTGACTTGTCTCGGTTCTGAGGCTGTCGGCCTTTGCTTCTCCCTCTATTCTCGGTAACAAGAGCATGAGAATGGGAGAGTTCGAATGACTTTCTTCGAATTTCTTTATTCAAAAGGCTGTCTATAACTTGGTTCATGGATACAATTCTATCGGTTGTGGAGTTACTGAGAGACACCACCAGAGTCTTCCAACTATTCGGCAATGAGCTAAGCAAAAGATGGACTTAAAACTCGTCGTCCAACACCATCTTCATGGATGCAAGCTGACTCACAATACTTTGAACTATATTTAGATGTTTAGATATAGAGTCACCTTCCTTAAACTTGAGATTGACAAGCTTTCGAATCAGAAAAGCTTTATTGTCGGTGGCCTTCTCTCATAGAGATCTTCAAGTTTCTTTCACATGCTGTTCGCCAAAGTCTCATTTGACACATGGGTGGAATACAGTGTCATCCACCCATTATCGAATGGTGCCAATAGTCTTCCGGTCGAGCTTCTTCCATTCTTCTGCCGTCATGGACTCTGGCTTGGAGGATTCACCTTCAACCGGTGCATAGAGGTCCTTAAAATAAAGAAGGTCCATCATCTTCGTCTTCTATATCATCCAATTGCGGCCATTCAAGCTGATCATTTAAATACCGTCAATGGGAGTCTCCATCTCAACACAAGAAGATTAGCAACTTGTGTTTTGATACCACTGTTGGGAAAAATAAGACATTTCCCATCTTTGTGATGAGATTAGAATAAACTAAAAATAGAAGAGAAGAAAAAATAAAAAAGATTGCACATACATAAGACTTACCCAGATTTAGCTCAGTTTGAGCCTACATCCTCCGTCCGCCCCTTCTTCACTATAATCAAATGAAATATTACAAAGGGCCTTCTCTCAAGTTGATACAACTTAACTTGAGGATCACTTTCTCTTACAAACTCACTTGAAGTGGATTACACGTGTGAGGAATACTAGTTATGTGTGGTTGTGTTTCATGTTCATCTTTCACCATCTCCCTACTATATATAGAGAGGATATGTCTCTTGGGTACACCACATTTGTTGCATGGAGAAGACCAAAAGATAGCCCTTCCATCTCCCAAGGTCCGTTCTTCCTTTCAAGGTTCGTTACTCGTTCTTCAAGGTTCGTTACTCTTTCATCAAAGTTCTTTGCATGGAGAAAGGTAATGCATTAAAGTTGCACGTAGTCATCATGAGGATGGACCTCATTCCCATCAATAACAACCTCATCAACCACAATAATAACATTACCTCCATGTACTGAGGCAGCTACTATTGTGTTCCCACTCTACTTTTCCTTGTCGCCCTTCTTCTCTGTCTTCCAGATGAAACAGTTTCGTTTGATACAGCCCTTCTTGCCATAATGATTTGTGTGCAGACCAGAATATGTTTCACCATAATCTTTCCAAAAGAATCTTTTCTTAGTGAAGCATGCAAAGCCTGTTTGAAAGGATTTCAAGTATTTTATAGGTTGTCATTTTGATGAAACCATTGTTTACATCATGAATGCCAATATCATCACATTTATCCCAAAGATGAAATATAAAACTAGACTACAATCAACTTCCCCTTATATTAAGTGAGTATTTCACCTCATAAATCAAGACTTTGAAATGAGGTACACACAACTGAAGCTCCAAAATACAATATAAATGCACTGATAGTGATATAAGTTACATGAGATCATGAAATCAAAGAAAGCAATTAACTATGAAGGCTCACATATCCTCCACCAGATGTCACGACCCGCACCCTATTTAGGGGCACGAGAACGTGGGTACGTCCAGCCTACGCCGCAGTGTCGGTGGTAGAACGCTGTCTAGGTCCTCTATAACATCTAACATCTAACAACAAGATATATAAACCTGTTATCTCCGCACGGAGGTATAATATAACATCTCAACTCTATATCTCAATCACAAGTCTAGGGAAGATAGAGCACGATATGAAATCAGATAAAAGGAAGAAACTGAATATAAATAGAGTTATCATACCACACAAAGTAGATGTCCAACACAAATAGATACAAGACCTGAAATATAACTAAGTCACGACTAACAATCGAAACAATCCGATACAAACTGAAAACTATAAACACTAGAGTAGACTAGGCACCCTCTACTGAGCTAGATGCTCCTCGGGCTCCTGAATGCCACCCTCAGGTGCCCCATAGAAGGTAGGACTATTTTACTTAACAAAATGCCTGGAAGAAATTGGTTTTTTGAAAATAAAACGAGAAAAAGTACAAGAAGTAAAAATTTGATTCTGGAGAAGTATTGCTATGGAAGTCTGATTCGTAAATGATCACTTTGTTCCTTGGACCATATGATGATGATGAAGATCACTGCTTGAAGTAGAACAATTGGAAGAACTAAGTCACCAGAAAGGTATCGACGCACTTGGGCACTGATGGCGAGGCCAAATGCTTTCCTGCTTTGCTTCACTCTGTTCTGAAAGAAAAGTTGAAGAAGAATGCTCTGGAGAATCAAAATCTCTAAGTTCTGATCTCTGTATTCTCTCATGTCTCTGTGTCTTGTATGAGAAAAATAAGTCTATTTATAGACTTAGGCTCTTGTGCGTAAAAACTCAGCAAAATTTCTATCTTTACTCTAACAACTGCCACCCACGATCGAAGCCATCCTCTGCATATGTTGACACGTGTCCCATCATTTCAGTAAGAATAGGATGCATGTACACACGTTCTTCGAGAAGAATGGCATGAAAGCCACGTAGGCAGACCACATTCCAAACTGGTGGAGGAGAATAGGGCATAAAAATAGCCCCAATGTACTCTCAGCGTAAAGCGGTAGATTAGGCGTAAAATAGCCTTGACATAGACTTCCCGTGTAAAGTGGTTGTTAAATAACCTTGAGCGTAAAAGTAGCTCAAATAGACTTTACGCACACGTCAGCTGTTGAGCGTAAAAGCTCGTATAGTCTTCGTGCGTAAAAGAAGCCATAGTGTGAGCGTAAAGTAGCTCAATCCACATACTAAACGACAACATTGGTCTCTGTGTAAAAACAAATTCCTTTGAATTCTGTGGCATATGCCATCATTAAAATCTTCATGTCAGAGTTTGCATTAAATGCGAGACTTGACAGCTTTGTCCAGCGTAAAAGTGGCTAGCCTGTCCTGGGCGTAAAAACCATTGTCTTGACCCTGTCTGCTTTAGGCGTAAAAAGTAATTAGGCTTGACTTGAGCGTAAAGAGACTAGCCTCTCTGCGGCGTAAAGAGGATCATTTATGAATGGATTGATCCATCTCTTTGACTCATTCTGTGAAGCATTTTTTACGCTCCTACAAGACCCCCTTCAAAGTTTTCAAATATCTCCAAAATTTGAAACACTTTGAACAGAAGCGTAAAAGTTAAGATTTGATTAGTCAGCGTAAAATTCGGGATACGCAATAGTCATCCGCGTAAAAGCGGGGATATCCAACAGTCGGCGTAACAATAGGGATATCCAACAGTCAGTTTTTGAATATCTCTATAAATAGGCCTTTCCAGAGAGAGAAAACACTTTTACTCATCTTCTCAAATTCCTTTGCCCTTTCTTTCTTCAAAACCCTCACTTTGATCCGATGGCTCCAAAGAAATCATCCACTGCCAGCAACAAGGGGAAGAAACCCGTCGTCGATTCGTCGTCGGCCGACCGTACGAAAACTCCCATTCAGTCATCAACACCACATCGACGACCCAACCCGGCCGTAGCTCCGCCTATGAGGGGTAAAACCCTATTCACTGGCTGGGAAAATCCGTCGAGGAAGAAGAAGATAATCCAAACTTTCAGCTTTTTACGCCCACGTTGTACGTGTTAGCGTAAAAAACTGAAATAACAACATACGCCCACGTTGTACGTGTTAGCGTAAAAGATAAAAAGAATACGCCCACGTTACGCGTGTCAGCGTAAAATTTGGATTTACGCCCACAATTAATGTGCTAGCGTAAAACTTAACTACGCTCATGTTCATACATGCCAGCGTAAAAAGTTATATTACGCTCACATTATTATGTGGTAGCATAAAATTCATCACTCACTGAGAGACTTTGTAAAACAAAGACTTCATAAGCTTTTATCAACTTTTAGTAAGCGTAAAAGTCAATATCTTCAATCATAAAAACTTTGAACTAATTTGATCTCTTTTGTCCTTTTATCAGTGGATTTGCAAGCTCACCCACTTGAAGAATTTTTTGGCTCGTCAGTGGGCATGGTGGGTTCAAATTATCTGGAGAATCTATCTCATGTCGAATTTCCCCAATCCAACCCAGAATATCCTGCAGCAATAGCACAACTGATATATGCCCAGGGAGATAGGATGTTGTTATACATGATGAATGGAGAAGTACTGATGTCACTGGATAATCAGAATTTTCTGAAACCAGCTTTCTTATTTGGAGATGCAATAGATTACAAATCACAGACTCATCCCAAAAAAGAGGCTTGGATATTTAAATCTGGAGAAAGGGTAATGTATCTCCCTGATATGGACAGGGATTACCCTATATCCGCTTTTGTCCATGCTAGCCATCACCGTCAGATGCTATAGAATTTGACTCCTAACAGCTATGGTAGACCTGGCAGAATCATCTTCAGAAGGAAGAGAGCAAATGACATGGGCTATCACATTAGCACTCCTTATGGTGGTGTTATTCCATTTTCTGGACTATTGCCTGGGTTTACACCGAGTAAAGATTCATCTCTCATCCAACCGGTCCAGATTCCCATGTTCATAAATAGATTCATAAGGGAAGGAGTCTTATATCCTCAGACCAACCCTAGGCTGACAGGGTGGCTGACCCCTCATAGTGGTAACTGGATCCAAATCAGCAACTGGGTCATGAAAAACTTTAAAACAGAGTTGGATGACAACGGTTTGTATGAAGCAGTGGCTTCTACTAGTTATGGCATTCCACCAAATGGCAATATGTTCTTGGCTTTATTGGAATTGTATATGAGTTCGACAGGAACTTTCGCAACTCCGTATGGCGAGATGGGTCTGGCCCTTCATGAAATGCAGTTCATCTCGAAGTTGCCGATGGGCGAGTTCCCCTATGAAGAATATATTCCCTCCAATCGGGAATTGGCAGAAATTCGGGAGAAGAATCCCGAACTGGTACAAGTCTATGAAGAACTCATGTGCCATTATCTGATTTGCACTAGTATGTATGAAACCAGATCACATCTGGCATACATTACAAAATGGACAACTTATCTATTTTATCATGAAAATAGAGTGTCTAAGACAGATAAGAGCAGGTTCTGGGAAGACAAGACTCAGGTCATCAAGCCTTGCTCTATAATTCCTGCAGATTTAATTCAGGAATTGATGGTGTCGCAGAAAGCTCGCGACCGATATCTGTCTACCAAAATTGGAGACATCCCCGCGGGGACTGAGGCTTTAAGCTACCTGAGGCAGGGTAGTCAAAAAATGTCGAAGAAGGCCTTGTTGGCAGGCTTCTTAACTTTATGGCTGCGCAGATGGGTCGTGCCAGGAATCAGCATTGTGGACCGGATTCACCACAACGTATTGTGGCCAGCGGTCCGTTTAGTATTCAAGAACAGAATTAACCTGTTGTCGGCAATGGTGTGCCGAATAAACGCATGTCTAAGGATTTTTGGTGAAGAACTAATCAATAATGCTCCTCACAGTTTTCCAAGGGTAGAGTTACCATTCACCTATCTGATAGGTTGGTTACTACACCATAATTTTAATTTGTTGCCACCAGGCCCTGAGGATGAAGCGAGGATTTTCTTTCAAAAATTTAGCAAATCCACGTGGAGAACTACCACGTTGGCAGACACTAGAGCAGCATTAAATTATTCGCATGGCTGGAATTTCTTCTGCACTAGGCCACTAGTTCTAGCTGACTGCCTTGGTGTACAATTTGAAGATATGGTAGATAAATCAGCCTTATTGCCGAGGTCTGTCTACCGATGGCTAGTGTACATCAGACCTTCTCATCTGATGTACCGGAATGAAGATAACTGTGCATTCGAACCTTATCTACCAAGTAGGTTCGCTCGCCAGTTTGGCTACGACCAACTCCATGTTGGCAATCCTTCTACCAGTTTCTATCATTATGGAAAGTTGATCGACGGTGCACGAGCATGGAGATATTTCGGAGCTGCATGTACTGGTACAAAATTCAACATATCTACAGCCACCAGTACAACTGAGCTACGCATACTCCATTCATATGCTCGTTTCTATATATCTATCCGTTCTTTTGAAGATGGTTATAGTATGCAAGGAAGTCTTCGTTGGGCTCAAGAGGGAAATATTGAAGAACCTATCAGGATAACCCCTGATGTACCAGATAATACTGCCGCTATAGATGAATTTTTGGCAGTAATCCCTAGAGGAGCTGGGGAGATAGCCGCAGGACTAATAATTATTGGAAAGACCCGCAAACGAAAGCAGAACACAGCTACCACTTCTCCGGTGAAGTCTCCAGAGAAGAAGAAAAAATCTACTACCAAAGGGCCATCCAAACCAAGAGCCTACACCCCAGAAGATGACATTTTGATTGAAGAGGATCATCTTGTCGGTTCTTCTTCAGTCCATCCTGGAGAAGGATCTTCAGCCCCTCTACCAATAGTTGGATCAGGAGCTTAACGCTTTTGTCTCCTGGTCTTCTTAGCACCTCACTCCATTTATTTTTGCCATCCAAGGCACAAGTTACAGAGGATGCTACCACTGTACCACTACTGATCAAGATCGCATCCCATCAGACGAACCGGCTCTTGACTTCGAGGATGATGACTGGGATGGTGATTATGATACATATCTTGAAAAAAATGCACATGTTCCAAGTATTATACAAAACCTATACGGAATTATATATCATGATTTTGTATACTAACTTATTTCTGTTCGTTTTGCAGATGTCATAATTGCACCAAAGCCTATGGCTCCTCCTCCTCAAGAAGAAGACATCTATGAGAAAAATAAGGAATCTGAGGAGGAAGCTTCTTCTTCAGAAGATGCAGACGCCGAAGAGGAGGGAGTGCAAAAGCTTGAGATGGAGCCTCAAGAAGAACATCCTCCATCATTTGTGGCACAACAAGCACAATCTGAAGTGTCCTCTCCTGCTGAGGACCAACACAAAAAAAAGACTACAGTCGACCCCACTGTAGGTGATGATGGAGCTGCTGGAGAAGAACCAGACTCGAACAAAGCAACAGCTGTAGAGAATTTCACCACAATTGAAGTAGTGGAAACTCTTGCGGAGCAAACGATTGAAGAAGATGCTGAAGGCATGCTTGAACCACCAACAGAAACTGGGGAAGTTATAATAACATCCTCTACTGTTGTTACTGATTCGGTACCAATTTCTGACAAGCCAATGCCGGAACCTGAATCAGCTTCCGCAATTGTCATCACATCCACCAATATTACCGTCGCCAAAGCTCCAGAAACGGCTGGAGTAACAGATATCAAAGACATTTCTCTTGGAGTTCCTGGGAATCAATCTGTTATAGCAGCAGTGACAACAACAGCTCTATCTCAGCTTGTTGTTACAACAATGGTATCTGTAGATGTTGGAGATACAATCCCTGAAACTTCTGGGGATCAATTGGCTATGACGGTAGTAACAGCAACAACTTCCTCTCATCCTGCCATTGCACCATCAACATCTGCTCCCGGTTTCCAAGGAGAAAATCTGTTAGATATTGCTGCCACACCAAGCTCCAGCATAGAGATGAATCTCCTAGTTGAGATTTATACTGACACTTTATAAAACCCTGGCAACACTGATAAAAATGGTCCTGAATAAGGGCCTCAGTTACGAGATTTTGAAGACAGCAATGGCTTCGACCATCAAGAACGTTGCTATGTTCAACGATGCTGAGAGAGCTGCAACATTTTAGAAAATTGTGGAAGATCTTGAACAGCCGATCAGAGAATATCTCAAGCTGTCAAGTACGACTGTTGAAAGTCTTACGAAAAGGAGTACGACGCCTTAACAACTGATTATCTTGCTCGGGAGGTTACATATAATGAATCTCTCCATGAACATAGTCTGAAGGTTGCCAAAGAGAAGGCCTTTTTAGCTGGAATAAAGCCCGCCTTACATGGTCACAGAGTAGCTTATGATGCTCTAAATATAGATATTCAGAATAAAAATGATGAAATCCATGAAGTCGAGGCAGAGTTAGCTCGCTTGAAGGCCGAAAGGGAAAAGATGATCAAAGCTCGAAATCTACACCTCACCCAGAGCTCGATTTTAGAAGAGAAAGCCTTTGGGGCTGAATCGGCCATCAGAACCCTTGATGAAGCTAAAGAGGGTCTGATAATCACCTTCGCTAAACTTTCTTGTATTTGTACCCCTGAAGCTCGACGTGCCGAGGCTACCAAGAAAGTCATGAGCTCTCGTGGCAAACGGCTAGAAGAACTACAGAAGTTACTTCTAGATATTTCTGCTCCACCTTGAAAGAGCTCCTTGTAATCTTTTCTCTTATCCATTTTGCAATGTTTCCATAAGAAATGAATGAAATATATATATTTTGTGATCCTATCGTTTATTTGGAACTTTAAACAATAGGTATGAGATAGAAAATACTTATCAGAGGTTATAGGAACATGAGAAGTCTTTTAAACTCAATACATTATATCTATCCAGAGGTAATATGGACATGATAGATAATGAAATCTTGTTTTCTGTTTTAGAGTATACAATACTATCAGAGGTAATATGGACATGACAGTATGTAAAAAAAAACTCAAAGAAAAGTAGATTGATATCTATGCAGAGGTCAAATGGACATGATAGATAGGAAAAACAAGTAGATTTAATATTTATCCAGAGGTCTTGAGAACATGATAAATAAGAAATCCAATTAATCAACCGATAAGATAGAAGATTAATTTCTGTTTGAGAGTATACGATACTATTAGAGGTAATATGGACGTGATAGTATGTAAAAACTCATGATCGATAAGAAAAGCAATTAGATTTGGCATTTATCCAGAGGTCTTAGGAACATGATAAATAACAAATCTAACTTTATATACCAACTGGTAAGATAGAAGAAAGAGACGAATAATCAGCTTAACCAAACCTTGGTAGCTGGGAAATAAGGAGACGGATGTCATAGAAGATATACATCATTATTGATAAGAGAATGAATGAATCAATATTTTTTCAAGAAAGAGGATATCATCCCCAAGGATCATTCTCAAATGGTTCAGATTCATCATCGGTTTGAACCATATTGACTGAGAATACTTGTCCAGATTCCTCATATGAGGAACAAGATACATCTGATTCGATGAATTGGACTTCTTCTGAATCCGATGATTGCGAAGAGCTAGAAGAGAATTCTTCTTGTATATCGTCATTAAACATGTAGGACGGATCATATCCCAGCCCATGACGAGTCTTTTGGTAAAACGGATCACCACATAATGGTAGTCGTCTGCCCTTGCCCTGATTGAGACCTTGCATAGTCTTCAAATCATACCCTATATTCTGGATAATCTTGATAGATTGTTGACTGTATTTGTCAATTCAAATCCTTCCTTTATCCTTATCTATCAGTTCATCTGTCTGATCAACATGGATATTTCTAGCCAAGCCAAACATAATTTGGCGCTTGTTTTTCTTATCAGACGGAACCACAAAATAAGATTCTTCGTGACGTCTATAAGTTACGCAAGCTTGTGATGAAGCGGCTACAGGTAGAAGATAAGGAGAAGATTTTAGGAACCTTTGAGCATAAGGTCCAACATCAACCTGAGGAGGAAAACAGTTTTCCTTATAGTTAATGTATAAAGTTTCTTCTGGCTCTATGTCGTCTTTATATTGATGACTTTGATTATCAGAAGATAAGGTCATTCTTTCAATAAACTTGACAGCCATATACTCGAAAAGGAAATCTTCATTGGTATCAAAAGGTACAGAATGATCAATATTTACATCATTTACAATCTGATTGCTATGCTTCGGATTAATTAATAGTGGACCATTATCCGTCTTCTGCATAGATTTGCCAAGATTGATAATCAATGGTGATTCTGGATCATTCGTACAAGAAGTACGCCCTTTGACCTTGATCATAAAAGGTTGAACTTGGCTCTTGGCAGGAATATTTATTGATTCCTCATATAAAGTTTGAGTTCTTCCTTTAACCTTGATTATCAAAGTTTGATCATTGACAGGCTGGGATTGGATTCGTCCCTTGACTATGATCTTCAGAGGTTGCTCCTCTAGCGGATCTTCATTAATAGACTGATCCTCAGTAGATGATTGATCTTCAGCTATGTCTGATATCTCTTTCATATGCTCTTGTTTATAAAGCCTTGAATCAGAGAAATAGGCTTCGACACCCTTGAAAGGATTGATATCAGCAAATTCAGTCTTCACAACTCCTTGGGAATCCACATACTTGAAGCATTGGTGGAGAGATGAAGGTACAATATTGTGCTCATGAATCTACGGTCTCCCCAGAAGGATATTATAGGAGACGTCTGAGTTTGATAACATAGAAAGTGACCATGGTTCGAAGATCACCAATCTGAATCTGCAGACGAATCTTCTCCAGTGGCTTGCTCTTGCCAGAGTTAAAACCGACTATTGTAGTACTAGTGTAAGTCAGTTCACTAGTAGGAATCCTCAGGGGTCTTAGCATACTCTGAAGAATTATGCTAATTGAAAACCCAGGATCAATGTAAATCCTGTCAATTTCAGTGAATCCGATATACCCAGTGTAGCACAAAGGTCTGTCATGCTTGTTATGCTTCAACAGCATATCTTCTTGTGTAAAGGTGATGTTGGATATTGCTTCCATCACACTATGACATTGCAGACATGACACTGAAGTATTATCGGGACTCTTGAGTTGAGCCAAGCATGAATCTGCTTGAAGTAAAGCTTCACTCAAAGTCTCTCTGCTTTCTCTGGAAAGGCGAAGCAACTCAAATATAGATAGTCTAGCAGGAGTATTGGCTAACTAATCTAGAATATCAAACTTATAAGGCTTCATCACCACCCCCTGACTAGAAGCAGACTTCAATGGAACGTCAAAGCGTACTGCTCTCTGTTTCCCCTTTTCAACCATAGAAGGTTTAGCAGGAACAGGAGAAGGTTGAGTTGGTAGTGTTTCCTCTACGTCTTCTACTTCTTTGGAGGATCCCTCATAGTCTTTATGGTACTCTTTTCCAGATCTTGTACAGCAAAAGTTTCTTCCTCGGACTCAGGAGAAGGAAGTACCATATTACAGGATTTTGTCTTCCCTTTCTTAGCCTTCTTCTTGTGCGGATTGTTACGAGGAGCTTCAGAACCCAATCCAACAGTAGAATTTTGATTTTGAATCTGTAAAGGAAGTCGTATTCCTTTATCATAATTCAAACCTTCTGCCTTTTGAAAGTCATAACCCATCTTTTTTATGAGATGAACAGATTGCTGACTATACAAGTGAGTGGGCAGCGGACTTTTAACAAGTATTTCAACAGAAGAGGAAGAAGCAGGACTTTCTGTAACCACAGGAGAATGAAGAGCAGATGTCTCTGTAGTTACGGGAGGAGAAGGATTCGGGATACGAGAAAAAATTCCTGTCGGAGCTTTTTCATAAGCAGCAAAGACTTGTTGTGCCCGATATAAAGGAATACTATTCATAGCTAACCACTGCTGATGAGTAAGCTTGAGCTTGATAGGAGGAGCTAGACTTGGAGGACAAATGTTCAGTCCTTTCAGTCTATCTTCTAAAGGAAGGCCATCCCATAAATGATCCAAGTCATCAGGATCTGGAATAACATAAGAAATTATGTTGCAGGTTTTGACTTTCTTACCCTTTTTGGATTTTGAAGTTTTATCTTCATTTTCCAACTCAGGCACTAAGTCAGGATGTACCCACATGATTTTACCATTCTTAAGTGTGAGCGGCAGCAATCCTCATTTTCTTCTCTGGCAGGCGGGATATTCACAATCTTCATCGTCGTCTTCGAAATTAGGATAATTCCATCTGGGACTTGCTGTGGAGGAAAATCTCCGAACTGAAGAGAAACCATATTGGTCGTAACCGTATGGTCATCATTGGTTAAAACAATAGCACCACCATTTATCAGCTCTTGGATTTTCTTTTCCAAGACATAGCAAGCACTGGTAGGATGATTAATGTATCTATGATAGATACAATATTTGGGATTGTCAGTCAGATTCACTTCATTAGGCCTCTTTGGCTCCGGAATCTGAAGTTTGCCACTCTTTACCAGACATTGGAATATCCCTGGGATATCGCTTTCATCAAAAGAGTATTCTTCCTTTGGTCTGGAAGATTCCTGATTATTTGGCGTCGTTTTGTTCTTGGAAAGATTGACCATAAGAGTATCTTTTCCTTTCACATTACGATTGCCAGGATTATTACTAGGATTACTTTTCTTTCCTTTATCTTCTGAAGCGAAAATCATCCCATGCTCTCGAGCCAACCTACCATTGGTCTCGGCAGAAACTGCTGCTATGATAAATGAAGCCCAATCTGAGAATTGGAAACCCGTGAAAACAACGATGGATGGTCGCAGATTCATCTTGCATGTATCAATCAACGCTGAATCTGGCATACCAGGAGGCATCTTTAAAGTAGCCTGTCGGAAACGTTCGATGAACGTCCGAGTATCTTCTTTCTCCTTTTGTTTAATTTCTATCAAGGAGGACATGTTCATGTCCATACCTCCTTCATAGAAACGAGAGAGAAACATTGCCTTGAATTCGTCAAAAGACGAAATAGAATTATCGGGTAAACTACGATACCAATCGTAAGCTGAACCCGTCAGACACTCGATGAACACTCGAGTGAGAAGAGCATCATTTTTCTGCAGATGTACAGTCATAATATCAAAATAATTGATATATTGACTAGGAGAAGCCTTTCCATCAAACAATACCATAGATTGTGGCTTGAACTTTGGTGGAAAGGGTACATCATTCCAATGAGGAGGATAAGGTTGCTTAATCCCTAACCTCTGGAGCTGATCTTTGTGCCTCAGAACTTCAAACTGTGCTTTGAGCTCACGCACTGCTTGAATGGCTTCACTGGTTTGAGGAAGCACATTTGATTGAATGGTTGTTGGATGTACCGTAACGCCCACTGGAGGTGGTACATCCTCAGGAATGATGGGATCCGGAGATGCAGAATTTTGATTAACAGCAGGCTTTTGAATATTCAAAGGTATTTCAGCCCCTTGACTATCCTGAGTTTGTGCTGCTACTGGTACTGGTATTATTACCATCGGCTGAGCAGTTTGCTGATTCAAAATTATCTGATGCATGCTTTGCACCATGTTAAGCATATCTTTCAATGATTGCTCAACGGCAGTGAGACGTTGTTCTGTATTAGCAGATGACGTCTCTGGTTCATCTCCAACAGCGTAGGATTCAACCTCTCTTGAAGATACAGAAGGATTTCTATAGAAGTATGAATCCACACTATCGGTATCAGACTCAAAAGATTGAGTACCCCCAGCTTCTGAATCAGAAGTCTGCAATTGCCTTTGTCTTCTTGATCGAGTATTCTGATATACTCCTTCAAAGGAATCAAGAAGTCTGTTGAACTGTTGTTGACCTAGAGTTTGGGACATGTTCCGTCTCGGACGTCGTCCTCTGTTAGTATGAGATGCCATGTTGACTGACAAATATGACAACTCATGTTCTTGGTCTTCAGCTTGTTGTTGAGGTACATTAAAATTCAATCGATCAAAAACTGACCATTTTGAAGCTGAACAACAATAGTTGATCACAACCTGGTGATATTCACAATGATGTTTTTCTTGGGGGAGTGTCACCGAAGATTGTCTGTTCTTGCGTTTTTGTATTAGCAATTCACGTAAATCAGAAGGAGTAGAGGGAGTATTCTTCTTTATTACATTTGGGGTAGAAAAACGTTTAGTCCCTTGTGTATAAAGAAGATTACTGGCTGCATTCGCAGAACCAAACTGTACATTTTTACGCGTTTGGAGTTGTGTGCGTAAATCTTGAGATTTTTTAGCACGAAGGACTCCATTTTTATGGCGCATAATTTGCAAGTTTGGTACTTTGCGTAAAGCAGTATAAGAAGGTTGTTGGTGTAGGACAGAAGTTTTACCAACAACATTTTTACGCTGTATGCGTTTAGGTACATTCATATTAGATGTGCAAACATCGTTGTAAATTTTATCTACACTGTCACAGACAGGAGACTTACCTTTACGCGTAAAATGTAAAAATTGATTATCTACCACGTCACAGACGGAAGATTTTGTTTTACGCGAGGAGCGTAATTTGTGTGTGTCTACCGCGTCACAGACGGGAGACTTATTTTTACACTCAGAAGCATTAGAATCTGCCACATTATAAATGGGAGACTCATTCTTATGCCTTGAGCGTAAAATTTAGTTTTTACCCACTGGGCGTAAAACATGGTTCTTACGCAGTGGGCGTGGAACCTGATCATCTACACCGTCACAGACGGGAGACAAATTGTCACACTTAGAGAGCGACACCGAAGTAAGGACTGCCTCGTTATGAACGGGAGACCCTACGACAGGAGTGGGAAGAATTCCCTTGCTATCAGAAGCAACAGAGAGATCAGCAGCTACTTTGGATTTAGGGATCCAAACTTTTCGTGCTTTGCAAGACTTTTGAACATTGGAGCATCGAGAACCACCCCCAGTTCGGAGCATTTCTTCATAGGCAGTCTGGTCTGCGAAACCAGAGATTCTGGGTTCGATCCCCAGCAAAGTCGCCATTTTTGTTTCACTTAACAAAATGCCTGGGAAAAATTGGCTTTTGAAAATAAAACGAGAAAAAGTATAAGAAGTACAAATTTGATTCTGGGAAAGTATTGCTATGGAAGTCTGATTCGTAAATGATCACTTTGTTCCTTGGACCAAATGATGATGATGATGAAGATCACTGCTTGAAGTAGAACAATTGGAAGAACTAAGTCACCAGAAAGGTATCGACGCACTTGGGCACTGATGGCGAGGCCGAATGCTTTCCTGCTTTGCTTCACTCTGTTCTGAAAGAAAAGTTGAAGAAGAATGCTCTGGAGAATCAAAATCTCTAAGTTCTGATCTCTGTATTCTCTCCTGTCTATGTGTCTTGTATGAGAAAAATAAGTCTATTTATAGACTTAGGCTCTTGTGCGTAAAAACTCAGCAAAAGTTCCATCTTTACGCTAACAACTGCCATCCACGATCAAAGACATCCTCTGCATATGTTGACACGTGTCCCATCATTTCAGTAAGAATAGGATGCATGTACACACGTTCTTTGAAAAGAATGGCATGAAAGCCACGTAGGCAGACCACGTTCCAAACTGGTGGAGGAGAATAGGACGTAAAAATAGCTCCAATGTACTCTGAGCGTAAAGCAGTAGATTAGGCGTAAAATAGCCTTGACATAGACTTCCCGCGTAAAGTGGTTGTTAAATAACCTTGAGCGTAAAAGTAGCTCAAATAGACTTTACGCACACGTCAGCTGTTGAGCGTAAAAGCTCGTATAGTCTTCGTGCGTAAAAGAAGCCATAGTGTGAGCGTAAAGTAGCTCAATCCACATACTAAACGACAACATTGGTCTCTGTGTAAAAACAAATCCCTTTGAATTCTGTGGCATATGCCATCATTAAAATCTTCATGTCAGAGTTTGCATTAAATGCGAGACTTGACAGCTTTATCCAGCGTAAAAGTGGCTAGCCTGTCCTGGGCGTAAAAACCATTGTCTTGACCCTGGCTGCTTTAGGCGTAAAAAGTAATTAGGCTTGACTTGAGCGTAAAGCGACTAGCCTTTCTGTGGCGTAAAGAGGATCATTTATGAATGGATTGATCCATCTCTTTGACTCATTTTGTGAAGCATTTTTTTACGCTCCTACAAGGACAGTCACCATCATCATCTGTAATATTTTCAACAGGTCCAGCCAGGACAGGAACGAGCACAATACATCTCACGCAGTTCATATCATGTTGGGAAATGTAAAGCATGCAAAGAGTAAGATACATGGACTGTAAAGAAATATATATAAAAACGAAAGAGATTTGATAACTGGAAATATCTATATATGTGATAAGTAAGAACTGTAGGTAACCTGTGATTTAGAACATGAGATGGTTATATAAACGGGTTAGGACAATGCAAGGGTAACTCCATCATATGTGAGTGTACTATGGACATATACATAATTTCACAAGATTTCACAAGATGGGATTTTGATCACATAACCATTTCCTACTCACCCTCCCCAATCAATACACAAGGATCCAGTCAAGTTACGTTACCTTGCACAAGAGGTTTTTATCATGTTTGCTCACGTGATCATGAGAGTACAAGATTGCACAAGAGTATACATGAATAGAGGTGTACATGAAATACAAGATGTTCGTGAAAAGCACATGACAACTGTATTTGATGTACCCCGAGGGGGATAACATCGCATGACAAGATCCATATAGTACCAATCCGTGATAATGACGTGACAGCATCATGTAAAGTAATCTAGAGCAAGAATATAAGTCCTAACAAGTATGAAATGATCAGAGAATGTACTCGTCTGTCACCCTGTATGACTGATATGAATAGATGTCCGAACTGGTGTCACAGAGTCCTATTTAAAGTAAAACAGGTCACAATATATCACCAATGGAAAAAATAGAGTATACAATGCATACTACATGATTCTAGGTCAATCTGGTCAAAAATCAACTCTTGGTCAACTCTGGTCAACTTTAAAAGTCAAACTAGGTCAAACTAGTCAAAGTTAGGTCAACCAATATCAAACTAGTTAAGGTTTAGTTAAACTTAGCTTAACTAGTCACTTTAGGTTAATCTTAGTCAATTCTAGGTCATACCAGTCATCGCAAGTCAAAACAAGTCGAAGAAAGTCAAACGGGGTCAAGAGTTGGCCTACAATTGACTTTTGGCCAACTGGTCAACTCTAGGTCAACCCTAGGTCAAACAAGTCAAATGTTGACTAACAGTTGATTTTCAGTCAACTGGTCAACTCTAGTTTGGTTTTGGTCAATTCTAAGTCAAGTGTTGACTTGAAGTTGACTTTTGGTTAAAAAGTTAACTGTTGGTCAACGGAGGTCAAGACTAGCCTAAACTACCCTCATATAGTCATTACCTACCAAGACAACTTATTTCTAACCCCATCTTAGAAGTCAACTCAATATCTCATCAATACCCTATTTTCTACATTTACCCTTCTTATTCTCCTCCTTATTCTCCTCCTCATTCTCCTCCTTATTCTCCTCCTTCTCATTCTCCTCCTTATTCTCCTCCTCATTCTCCTCCTTCTCATTCTCCTCCTCATTCTCCTCCTTATTCTCCTCCTCATTCTCCTCCTTCTCATTCTCCTCCTCATTCTCCACCTTATTCTCCTTCTCATTCTCCTCCTTCTCATTCTCCTCCTCATTCTCCACCTTATTCTCCTTCTCATTCTCCTCCTTCTCATTCTCCTTCTCATTCTCCTCCTTATCATTCTCCTTCGCATTCTCCTCCTTATTCTCCTTCTCATTCTCCTTCTCATTCTCCTTCATTCTCCTTCTCATTCTCCTTCTCATTCCCTCATTCTCCTTCATTCTCCTTCTCATTCTCCTCCTTCTCATTCTCCTCCTCATTCTCCTCCTTATTCTCCTCCTTCTCATTCTCCTCCTCATTCTCTTCCTTATTCTCCTTCTCATTCTCCTTCATTCTCCTTCTTATTCTCCTTCATTCTCCTTCTCATTCTCCTTCTTATTCTCTTTCATTCTCCTTCTCATTCTCTTTCATTCTTCTTCTCATTCTCCTTCTCATTCTCCTTCTCATTCCCTCATTCTCCTTCTCATTCTCCTTCATTCACCTTCTCATTTCCTCATTCTCCTTCTCATTCTCCTTCATTCTCCTTCTCATTCCCTCATTCTCCTTCTCATTCTCCTTCATTCTCCTTCATTCTCCTTCTCATTCTCCTTCATTCTCCTTCTCATTCTCCTTCTCATTCTCCTTCATTCTCCTTCTCATTCTCCTTCATTTTCCTTCTCATTCTCATTCTCCTTCTCATTCCCTCATTCTCCTTCTCATTCTCCTTTATTCTCCTGTACATACGAATACACACACACATATACATATGACCATTCTCAAGACACAACAACCACTCTCCTCTACACACACACAAATACACACATAAATACACATGTATATATATATATGTATATATATATATATATATATATATATATATATATATATATATATATATATATATATATATATATATATATATATATATATATATATATATATATACCACTCTAAAAGGGGGTAAACCATATTAAATCCCTAAACTAGAATTTAAGAAAACCTACAAAGGCTAGGGTCAACCTGTAGATAATGGTCTCCCCTATAATTTATGTGAAGGAATGAATGCAAAATGAGGAATTAAATGAGAGTTAATGACATACCTAATTGTAGATTTGAAGAGGAAGAAGAAGGAGTGGGAAGAAAAGAAATGAAGAGAGAGAATGATAACTTAGTGAAGAAGAAAGGAGAGGTGGAGGGGGTGCTATATGTGGTCGGTCATGGGAGCTTGGGTAGGGGCACTTGAAATTACAAGTTTGCCCCTCCCTAAGCCTACATGCTAAAATAATCCAAAATGAGTTTTGGAAAATGCTAAAAATAAATAAAAATCATAATTAAACTTAATTACTCATGGGGAACTAGTCCAAACTCCTAAACCTAAAAGTTTAGTGTGGTGGGCCATGGTTAAATAACATGCTAATCACAACTCAAGTCGAAATTCCCCGGAGTCCCGAATCAACTCGGAATGCGATGAAATTCGAACCCGACTCCTATAATAATTAAATATTAATATTCATGAAATAAAATTCTCAAAAATATTATAAAATGGAAAATTACCATTTTATCCTTAACTTGGAAAAGTGAGGGTGACAAGTCTATCCACCTTAAAAAAATTCATCGTCGAAATTAATACAAAGCAATCACAGAAAAACACACGCAGAAAACAAACCCTCTCGAATACTTTCAAAGAAAAATTTTCAACAAAATAAAAATCTCTTAAGACACAACATCACTTGCAAATAAAAACTGTTACGTGTCCGACACGGACACGAAACCATCACAAATCTCACCTATCAAAAGCCAAATCAACAATCACCAATACAAAATATCAAAATAAATAAGAGAGGTCCAACGACCAAAATACCCTTGGGCCAGAAATGATACTGAAAACATCCTAATCACATGGTTAGGCTCTAGGTCAAACAGTCTCTAAGGTTTCACTAGCAAAACATTAAAATCACAAATCATGGCTTAAAATTTTAAAATAATTAAAATCTCCAAAATCAAAGCATGAATTTAAATGACAACAATTAAATGACTAAAACCATAAAACTTAAAATCACTCTCAATTAGAAACCTGGTGCTACAAGTCTATCCACCTTAAAAAATTCATCCTCAAAAATTAAAACAAAATAAACACAGGAAAATCATGCAGTTCGACAATCATATGCGTCTGTCCAGAATCATGATACTCAGAATCTCCGTCATGCTAGTGAGCAAGGCTACGATAATCACAGAGTCCTTGACTAAGGTACATACCTCTAGAATTATGGTATTTAAAATTTTTGCATTGCCGCATGCTTGGCAGCAAAAATCTTAAATTCCCATATCCTAGAAATATATCCATAACCCGACTATATGTCCTCACTATGCCTGCTAGCATGACCCTAGAGGATTCTAATTCTCATAATTGAGGTGACCTAGCCCAAACGACTTATCTCAGAAGAAAATCACATCACAAGAACAAAATTTTATCAACCAATCAAGGTACAGATGGAATCGAATTTCAAACAGTTATAAGGAGACAAATGCAGAAATGAGATCGAAAGATTGGAACCTGCTCTCTGCCCTGCTGCTGCCTGACTACGAGTAATCGTCATCCTAAGGACGAATTGAACCCAAGAGATCAATATGGCACAAGATAAGATATTATCAAAGGAAGATAATTGAATTCAAATGCAAGAAGAATTGTCATGGTAATCAAAAGATCAGAATTTTCCTAAAATGTGATTGAGTAACTCCTATCATACCCTAGATCCTATGTCCTAATCGCAGGCTCGTAATTAGCACTCTAAGTCGAGCACCATTACGAGATCGCACTAATTGCGACACCGACCTGCGTGGGCCGCCACAAAAATGTGTCACGACCCGCACCCTATTTAGGGGCACGAGAACGTGGGTACGTCCAGCCTACGCCGCAGTGTCGACGGTAGAATGCTGTCTAGGTCCTCTATAACATCTAACATCTAACAACAAGATATATAAACATGTTATCTCCGCACGGAGGTATAATATAACATCTCAACTCTATATCTCAATCACAAGTCTAGAGAAGATAGAGCACGATATGAAATCAGATAAAAAGAAGAAACTGAATATAAATAGAGTTATCACACCACACAAAGTAGATGTCCAACACAAATAGATACAAGACCTGAAATATAACTAAGTCACAACTAACAATCGGAACAATCCGATACAAACTGAAAACTATAAACACTAGACTAGACTAGGCACCCTCTACTGAGCTAGATGCTCCTCGGGCTCCTGAATGCCACCCTCAGGTGCCCCATAGAAGGTAGGACAGTCACCATCATCATCTGTAATATTTTTAACAGGTCCAGTCAGGACAGGAACGAGCACAATACATCTCACGTAGTTCATATCATGTTGGGAAATGTAAAGCATGCAAAGAGTAAGATACATGGACTGTAAAGAAATATATATAAAAACGAGAGAGATTTGATAACTGGAAATATCTATATATATGATAAGTAAGAACTGTAGGTAACCTGTGATTTAGAGCATGAGATGGTTATATAAACGGGTTAGGACAATGCAAGGGTAACTCCATCATACGTGAGTGTACCATGGACATATACATGATTTCACAAGATTTCACAAGATGGGATTTTGATCACATAACCATTTCTTACTCACCCTCCCCAATCAATTCAAGACCTTCTCATTCTCCTTCCCCAATTTATACCACCTTCTCATTCTCCTTCATTCTCCTTCATTCTCCTTCTCATTCTCCTCCTTCTCATTCTCCTCCTCATTCTCCTCCGTATTCTCCTCCTCATTCTCCTCCGTATTCTCCTCCTCATTCTCCTCCTTCTCATTCTCCTCCTCATTCTCCTCCTTATTCTCCTTCTCATTCTCCTTCATTCTCCTTCTCATTCTCCTTCATTCTCCTTCTCATTCTCCTTCTCATTCTCCTTCTCATTTCCTCATTCTCCTTCTCATTCTCCTTCATTCTCCTTCTCATTCTCCTTCTCATTCTCCTTCATTCTCCTTCTCATTCCCTTATTCTCCTTCTCATTCCCTCATTCTCCTTATCATTCTCCTTCATTCTCCTTCTCATTCTCCTTCTCATTCTCCTTCATTCTCCTTCTCATTCTCCTTCTCATTCCCTCATTCTCCTTCTCATTCTCCTTCATTCTCCTTCTCATTCTCCTTCATTCTCCTTCTCATTCTTTTTTATTTTCCTTCTCATTCTTCTTCTCATTCCCTCATTCTCCTTCTCATTCTCCTTCATTCTCCTGTACATACGAATACACACACACAAATACACATGACCATTCTCAAGACACAACAACCACTCTCCTCTACACACACACAAATACACACATAAATACACATATATATATATATATATATATATATATATATATATATATATATATATATATATATATATATATATATATACCACTCTAAAAGGGGGTAAACCATATTAAATCCCTAAACTAGAATTTAAGAAAACCTACAAAGGCTAGGGTCTACCTGTAGATAATGGTCTCCCATATAATTTATGTGAAGGAATGAATGCAAAATGAGGAATTAAATGAGAGTTAATGACATACCTAATTGTAGATTTGAAGAGGAAGAAGAAGGAGTGGGAAGAAAAGAAATGAAGAGAGAGAATGATAACTTAGTGAAGAAGAAAGGAGAGGTGGAGGGGGTGCTATATGTGGCCGGTCATGGGAGCTTGGGTAGGGGCACTTGAAATTACAAGTTTGCCCCTCCCTAAGCCTACATGCTAAAATAATCCAAAATGAGTTTTGAAAAATGCTAAAAATAAATAAAAATCATAATTAAACTTAATTACTCATGGGGAACTAGTCCAAACTCCTAAACCTAAAAATTTAGTGTGGTGGGCCATGGTTAAATAACATGCTAATCACAACTAAAGTCGAAATTCCCCGGAGTCCCGAATCAACTCGGAATGCGATGAAATTTGAACCCGACTCCTATAATAATTAAATATTAATATTCATGAAATAAAATTCCCAAAAATAGTATAAAATGGAAAATTACCATTTTACCCCTAACTTGGAAAAGTGAGGGTCACACCAGAAGATTCAAAATGCAATATAAACATACAAAGTGATATAGGATATAAGAGAATGGAATAAAAAAATCAGGTGGATCTCTGAAACAAGGGTTTGTAATATCGGAATCGGTATCGGACCCTTCCTGTGAGTATCGGGAATAGCGGCATCGGCAGTATTGGTGGTTTCGGGTCGAACTATCGAATATTTTGGTATTAGAAAACAAATAATTATTAATAAATTGTTAAAATTTTAAAAGAACTATTTTATACATATAGGCATAATTTTAATATTTTTTGTGTTGTTACGTAGTAGTTTTAGAATTGAATAAAATAGTAGTCACCTTTGTCGATTGATTTACCTGCGATAGATAAGTTTTCTTCTTTTAGATGCTTTTACAACCTTACTATGCTTTTACACCCTTACTGCTTGGTCTTTTTCTTTTAATTTTATTTGTCGAATTGACTATAAAAGAGACCCGGGTGTCGGCATCGGATAGGGACATGCCAAACTTTATCGGTATGGGCCGTATCGGATCGGTATCGGCCGATACTGCAAACTATGTTATGAAGGCTCAAATATCACACACATGAAACTTCAAAATGCAATATCAAAGTGATATAGGATGCAAGAGATGTTGGAACCAAATAAAACAATTATGTGGAACTATGAAGGCTGAAATATAGAAATAAACTGGTTTTGCATAGAAAACAGACAGAGAAATGATTCACGAGTTAAATGTTCAGGTTACACTTCTAGATATATTTTATTAGTCTGCTACTTGCAAGGGTTATCCTATTGTACAATAATACAATTCCTAGGATTTCTTTATGCCTCTGCGAGATGTGACTATTTTAGCCTACTTCCCCACCTGTGTTTATCCTTCAAGCAGAAACTTCATCCATGTCTTTATGGGCTTACCTTGCAAACCAGCCAAAAATCTCACCTAGTAGAGCCCCATTATCTTATTTAGCTTCCCTAAACATTCTCATACCAATCTTCTATTCCCCCAGTTTTTACCTTATATCCACACATACCCTTCATTTATACCCACATTTTGCTTGTTTCCCCCTTCACTCTATGTTCATTAATACTCACAAGATGCGAAGTTACAAGTGTCTTGAAATACTTATTCTATATGCAACCCATATATCAAATCTATCACTAGGTGATTTTTATTCTACATATTTAAAGTAACATTCGAGAAAATCGGCTTAGATGGTTCGGACGTGCAAATCATACCAATAGGCGCTCCTATAAGGAGTGATAATATAGTCGCTAATGGAGCCGCTAAGACTAGAGGTTGGATTAGATGAACATAATTTGACTAATGGAGTTATCCAATAATTAGGGCCACACATGTAAAATTAATTGTCTTGTGGTATCTAAATAATTAAGCAAAAATAAAGTGGTCTAAATTATAAATAGGCTTAAGGATATAATTTGTTGGGTTTTGGCCTGTGTGTTAGAAACTTTAGTCCCACATCGACAAGGCCAAAGGAGTTGTATCACTATATATTAGCTATGCTATTTTAGAGATGCACATGTGGTATGGAGGTGCACATGGGTGTGCCATGTGGGGATATTTTTCTAATGGGAAAAAGGCTAAATAAACAATTGAAAGCATTCATGCTTTTTGCTCTTGGAAAATTTATTTCCATGGGAGCTAAACCCCGTAGGGGCTTAGCGACTCGGACTCGGGCTCATGGGCTCATGAGGCGTAATGTGATATTTTGTTGGCGCATTTTGCACTTAGCACGTCAGCATCGTCGCTAGGCGCATAGTGCGCTTAAGTTGCGCTCGTTGTGCGAGTCACTTGCGCGGCCAGGCGCGCTGCCAGGTTGCACTGCCAGGTTGCGCGGCCAAGTTTCGCAGGCCAGGTTGCACGGCCAGGTGCGCTGCCAGGTTGCGCGGCCCAGGTTGCGCGACCAAGTGTGCGCCCAGTGGCGTACCCAGTTGCGCGCACAGGTGCGCGCTCAGTTGCACAGGTGGCGCAAGTGGCTCAGTGCGCGTACTGCGCACGGTGTGCAAGACGCGCGGGATGCGCGAGTGGCGCAACTTGCTTCAGATCGTGCTTGAGCATGATCTGAGCGGTTACTGCACGTTCGGAGTGGTTATTACCACGTCCCGAATGTTGTGCTAACCGGGCAGTTGCTACTCGGGACTATAAATGGTCTCTCTCTCTCTCACAGGCAGCCGATACAGAACATATACAGAGAGTTACGAAAGTTTACAAGTGTTTCTTAACACAAGTAAACAGAGGCTGTGAGATAAAAGAAAATCTTTGCACCAGCGTTGCTTTTGCACGGGAGTCCGTGTACGATCCGAGGAGTCAGAAGAGCAGAAGTGTTCCAAAGTTCTTTGACGAACTTGTTGGTTCCTGGAAGCTATTCGTGTGGGACGAATATAGCTTTGAGCAACGATGATCATTCACCCCAGCAGGATCGTCCATCTTTCGCTTGTCATCTTTTTCACTGCTGTGGATTACGAAATCTTCTTAAATTCTAGTAATATCATACTCTGCTGTAACGAGATCTTCTTAGATCTTCGTTAAACTTACGCAACCTTCCTAGAAGTGTTGCGTTGGAACATTGTTTTTACAATTGTTTCATTTTCTCAGTTTTTCCATCGAAAAAATTGTGCCCCGGCACTAACATACATGAAAATAATGTGTAGATACCTGAGATAAATCTAATTTGATGATGGGCCAAATTAGAATTATCTAAAACCTGTACATACAGACACCAAAGATAGGGGTTTCTCTTTTCTCTTTTGCATCCCCATCAACAGAGAGGGTGACAAAAATTTATCTTTGTCATTAAGAGTCGTAGTAAGTTGGAAGATCGAACCGCATAAATAGATGATCGCTACAAGATCCATCAAGCCAAGTAATTGATTCAGGTACGCTTACAATTTATTTATGTTCTTCATCTCATGAATCAACATGTTAAATTTCCATCATCAAAGTGTTAAAGAAGGATATGTACTTTATTAGCATCAAAGAGGACATGGCATTGACATAGCCATAAGAAGAGGATTCAAAAGGCCGACCCATAAATTTGGGAGAAATGCTTTGTTTTTGTTTTTGTTTTTGTTGTTGTTGTTGTTATATGTTTAAAGTAACATTTACTCCCGACCATAATCATGAGTTAAGTAAGAATCCAACAAATTTCATCCTTTCCTAAGTAAAGAGGATAGTTTAAACTAACATAAAGAACTCACATAAAGATGAACATGCAGGATTGTGAACCCATTTCGGTAAATTAAACTTAAGTCCAAAAGTTCAAGAACATGAATATAACTCTCGTATTTGTAAATAGAACTGTCTTTTTTTCCGGGAAGGATAAGGATACATTGGGAAGTGATGTTGGTTAATTGAGCTTAACTCGGTCATTAAAAACTAACACTTGGCTTAATTTGATATGGCTGGGTGGTAACTCATCTGGACTCCGTAAATTGATGCTAAAATAGAGAGAGAAAGAGAGAGAATTACAAAAGGTATTTTTTATATTTTGATAGTTAAACTCAACAATAGTTCAATAAATTTAATTAATGGACCTTCTTTGGTACTAACTAAAAGCAAAAGACGAGTTTTAGAATAAAAATATTGTTGAGGTCCTTTATGGTTGTTGACCTAAAAAGTAGGCCTCACATGTCATTTTTCGTATAAATTAATAATCTTAGGACCAAGAAAAATCTATTAATTTGGAGAATATTAAGTAATTAATAAATTAATAATTTATCAATTAATTAATAACCTATTAGTCTATCAAAGTATCTTTATTTTTAAAATATTGTGCATCGTATTTAGTTTTGCGTTTTACGAACTAACAACTCTGTGTATTTATTTAACCAAGTAAAATTCTTAAATTTATTAATTGTTTTTCAAAAATAGTTTGTATATTGTTCTATGTACCTATTCTATTTTATGAACATTTAACCAAGTAAAAAATTCTACATTGTTTCTAGTTTTACGAATTAATGATTCTATGTATTTGTACATATACGAATTACTAATTTACATATTACGTGGAACTTATATAATTTTTTTTATAATCTATTATCTTATAAATTTAAAGAATTATTAATTTAGCATATCACCCCAAGTTGGGATCGGCCAAAAGTATTATTTAATCAAAATTATTAATATATTGGGTATTAAACTATCGAGATTGTAGTGTATTATATTTATAGATCAACAAGTTTCATCTATACATGAGCATAATCATTATATAGAAACCTAAGATTGTTATAAAATACATATTGATTATGTGAACGAATATAAAAATCTATCTTTCATCATAAAAGTAAATATATAAATCCAACATACATTGAACAAAAGAGAAACAAGAGAAGGAAGAAAACATCACAAAAATGTTACAAGTTTCCAATCTGATTGAGTTTTATGGACTTAAGAGGGACAAAAGAGATATATCATGTTATTAGAGGCAGAAAACATCATACAAATATTACATGAGGGTATTCTTGGATGGAAGTTAATGGAAGGTAGCAATTAGCATAGTAATGACGGTTGTAAAGTTAATGATAATCATGTAAAAATTTATGATATTGGAAAAAAAATCATGGTTATTTAAAATGAAATAAGCCCTTTTTTAAAATGCAAATAAGCCCTTTTTTGGGACAACTTTAACTTGCTTCTACGTAAGCAGTACAAATTGCTTGGCTCAAGTTATATAGAGACAAGAAGATGTTCACTAGAATCCAAGAACGTAAAGCTCAAATGGTAGAGCGCTCGCTTTGCATGCGAGAGGTACAGGGTTCGATCCCCTGCTTCTCCATTTTTTTCCCCATATTTTTTGCTGAATTAAACCCAACATCCACCAGCTGTTTGTTGAATTGCCAATACTTTCAGTTCTCTCTCATGTTGCCAATACTTTCAGTTTCTCTCTCATGGTGTCAGGAAAAAAAATTTCGACTTCCACTTTAACACAATTGATTTGTGAGTCTGTGACTAATGAATTTGCACTTGAATGAAGGTTATTTGCTATTATTACACTTGCTCATCCTCATCATCCTGTAATTCTAGAATAACAAATGATTCTTGTTATTGGTCTATTGTTTCCTCATTGTCACGGCGAGGGGGGTTGGGTTGCCCAAGTCGGAACTAATTTTTGTTGCCCTTGACCCTTATTGTAGGTCGGTCGGTCCTGGAGGGTCACCCGTAACCCCAATCTCTTGCGGGTTATGCTGAACCTGAACGGTTGTCCTAAATAGAGGAGATTGTCCAAATCCAAAGTCTTGTCTGACTTACCACATTCTAATTTTGGTATTTAGGAAAAAAAGTTTGCTGCACACATCCCCTGCCCCCCTTTCATATTATAACAAAATTAATGATCCTTCACAAGATGGAATTGTTTGAAATCGGTTCCACTTCAAAGTTCCAACTCGGCTGTATAATGTCAGCTAATTGGCAGTTTGAGTTGATATTGGTATTGTCCTCGGAAACTTCTTGTTCTTTGAGTTACATTTCTCACTTTGTTTAGTTCTCCTATAGTCTTCCAATCAAGGAAGCACAGACACTCAAAAATTGGTGCCGTGTCATTTTATCGTCCGAGTCATATACGTATTGGACAACATTGTCACTCCAAAGGATACTCCAATATCTGTGTCGTATCCTTGTCGCTATGTACGTATCACGGTGTGTCCTATTCTTAATTGTACAACATAGCTTCCACTGCTCCATTTTTGATTTGAGGATAGCCATATCGAGAATCTTCATTAGTTCATATTGGATTATGTTACATCTTTTATAGGAAGCATTTGTTAATCACTGGTAGTATATATCAACAAATTATCTACTATGGTTATGTAGTTGGTGTGTATAGAATAAACTTCTAGACTGTTAAGGCCTATGTTGCTGACATGGCCAGCCTGGGGGTTGGGTTGTCCTAGTCGGAGCTATAGAGGTGGGCTGATTCATTAATGGTCTTTGAGGTTTTTGCCTTAATGCCCAACTAAAAGGAGTATGGGGCTATGTAGAGGTTTTGCCTTGATGCGCAGAGACGAGCGCACGAGCGCATCAACTGCACACAATGCGCATTGTGTCGATGCTGACGTGCTAAGTGCAAAGTGCGCCAACAAAATGCCACTTTACGCCTTTGAGTCCGAGTCCAAGTCTCTAAGTCCCTTCGGGGCTTAGCTCCATAAGAAAATTATCCCATGAGTATGACAAAAAGCATTAATACTTCTTTGTTAGTTTAGCCTTCTTTCTACTAAAAAATGCCCCACATGGCACCCATATGCCTCTCCACTTCATGTAATCTCTTAACACAAGCAAAGTTTTATATAGAGATACCCTACATTTGGTTTTTCTAATGTGGGACTATCTTTCTAGTTTCTAAAGCAAAACACAAACAAGAAAAAACACCAATAATCTCTCACATATCTCTATATATGGGTTGAGCATTCCCCACAGTGACTGTCCATCATGCATTAGGATAGATGTCGCTACTACTTGAATCTTCGCGTATGGGATAAATGACAGCATGATATAAGAATAGACTAAGCCTTGAATTCTGCAACATAACTGCAATCCTTCCCACTCACATAATGATATCAACTGCGCTTCTGGCTGCACATTAAAGACCTTGTGCCAGCCTGGTTTTGGTGTATATATCTTGGGTGTCTACAAGATTTTCCTCAAGGGACGGCCTACATCTCTTTTCATACACTCTAGGTGAGTTCTTTTAAAGAGTCTTTGGCATGAAGCATTTTGCTTCCTTGTGGTCTATACCGTTATGACATGGTCCGAAGTAGAGACCCTGTCTCATGTGGTGTCATACCACCTGTAGCATGAGGTCCAACCTCTTTGTAGTGCCAAACTACCCAGCATGAAGCTTTTCGCTTTCTTGCGGTATTACGCCGCCGTGATATGGCTTGTAAAGCCGAGGCAATGCCTCATGTGGTGTCACCCACTTTAACATGAGTCCAAGCCTCTTTGTAGTGCTGCCTACCACTTTTTATTATACAGCATTAGGCCCTCTTGTCTATGTGCAATGCTATATCGCTGTAACTTAGCCCGAAGCCGAGGCTTTACCCTCACAAGGTGCCCCATGTCATGTCACCCCACTGTACCATGGAATACTACGCTCCTTTGTAGTGTTGTGCTACCCGTGCTTCACGCCAGACATCCCAGATGCCTGAGAACTCATTAAGGCTTCCAGGCCATCCTCCTACAGGACTTTGTTCTTTGTAAAGAACAATCAGTAGACAATAGTGGTTCTGGGTTCATAACCCCGCAACATCCCAAAGGATTTATCCACTGTTCCTGATATTCTTCCAATAAATAGTCCTTCTTTGAACTAAAAGTTAGATGTCTATTAGATTTCTCTTTGAACTAACAGCATAAAACTTTATAGTAGAATTGTAAAGACATAATATCAAAGTGTCTTCAAGCCCATCTTACTTGCTGTGTCTTCAACCAGTTGGCGCTTGAGACATTTGGGGAAAGAATCTGCCAGATTCTTCTGACTCTGAACATCCACTACGATAATGACTTCGCTTTTAATAAGATCATTTACCACCCTGTGCCTTAGGCTCACAGTCCTCTTCTTTCCATTGAAGATTTCATTTGATGTCACTGTTGCAGTCACCTGGTTGTCCCAGTATATCGGTACCGCCGGTATCTGCGCACCAACCATTGAAAGATCATATATGACCTTTCGAAGCCATTCTGCTTCATCCGCTGCAGCCGTCAGTGCATAGAACTCAGACTCCATAGAAGAGTGAGACAACATAGTCTGCTTCTTCGACTTCTATGATATAGTAGCTCTGTTTGCCATTAAAATTTTTTTATTATAATTTCAATACAAACAGAACAGTGTTACAATGTAGGACTTAGATGTAGTCCTAGGAGAACACTTTTGTTTTTATCTGGGAACTTTGTGCCGATGGAGCGAGTGGTAATGCGTTGACTCCGTTGACGATCTGATAATGGTTTTCGGTTCTTTGAAGGCATGGGTTGCTCTAGGTGCTGAAATTGGCGGAAAAGAAGAAGACGTTGAGTGTCTTTTTCCCTCTCACTGTGTGTGCTCATTTGTATATTACGTTGTTTCTAAGAAGGAGATGATCCCTCTATTTATAGTTTTGCAGGCTGGCTGCTCATATGTGCATATGTAGGATGTGTCGATACGTGGGGGCGCCACGTGGTTGAAGCTGCGGGGGGGGCATGGATGATGCGCCATCATTTGTGGATTGAATCCTTCATGCTGTATTAGTGGACTGGCACGTAGCAAGGGAGACGATCTTTCAGCTGCTGGGATCTTGGATGATTAGCACCCCTTTATAGGCTGAATTGTGTCAAAGGACACATGACGCATGTCTGTGGCTCGAAGATCTCGGATTTGGTGGGGATTGATCTGATAGGATACACCCGGGATTGGGCACATGAGAAGATTTTGGCTCACAACCTTCAGGAGTCATGAACCGATCTGGGCATACGACTTTTGAGGCGCATGCAAGTCTTCAGGCGCATGGCCGGGGAGGCGCATGCAAGGCTTCCGGCGCTTGGCTGGGGAGGTGCATGCGGGTGGTTGGTCGGCCACATGGGTCGTAACCGTCGGAGAAAAGTCATGATGATACTGATGTCAGCGATGCTTCATCTTCTAAAAAAGCTGCTAACTGCCCAGTCCTCGGGGGACGTGCTGCCAACTCTATCACTTGAGCATTAATTGCTCGATGGGTGACGAGCCGAAGTGGACGCATGGGTCCATGTTGATAGGACCGCATGGACCTGTAGTTTGTTGGGCACATCCATACGGGGCGCTTGGAACTGATAGGCCCGTCTGTACGATGCACGATGTCCGACCGGCACATCCGTTTACATGACGTACCTTTATTGGTCTGACTTTTGTGTTCTTTAAGTGCTTTAAATAGCCGTTTTGACTTGGCCGAATTCAAAGCGTCAAGTTCATCACCATAAATACAAATTCATTGCTCGGGATTCGGAGAGTCCGCCACTTGGCGCATGGGTTTGATTTGCCCGGCCTATAAATAGTGGCAAGGAGAGAGTTTGCTTCTCGTTCTCTCACGTCTTCCTGAATGAACTTGTTTGCTCGAGCATATTCTATTAATAAGATACTCCCGAGGGTGAAGATGCGACGGCTTGTCTTCGTCCATGCACTTGATGGTGACTGTTACATCCAAAAGTTGGAGTGGAGGGCTTCTGAGGCAGGTAGAAGGTGCCTGTTGCATCCAAAGATAGGGATGCTCGAGCCCTCTCTCTGTTATGCTGGAAGAGCCGCAGATCGGAATTGCAATGCCCTCATCTTCCTTGGGCTTTGGAGAGCTCTTCCTCTTGCTAGAGTGGGGTGTTGCCCATTCTGGTTTTGTTGAAAGCTGCTCCTTTAGCCTCAGGATTGCGGTGCTCTTCTCTTCCTTCGGCTTTGGAGAGCTCTTCCTCCTGCAAGAGTGGGGTTGATCGCCAACTCCTATTCTGCTCAATAAATGCTTCATTAGTCGAAGCATTTGACCGGGTTGAAGTAAGGCACATATGCTGAGACTTCATGATGCGCATAACTGAGACGCTGAAGGTTGCGCCTGACTGAGACGCTGAAGGCTGAGCCTGACTGAGACGCTGATGTGATGCGCCTGACTGAGACGCTGAAGTGATGTGGCTGTCTGATGGTGCGCTTGGTGGGGGGCGCATGGCAGTTTGTTGCACCTGGCTGTAGTCTTAGGAATTTTCTTTTTGTAGAAATTCTCCTTTGTAAAGCCTTTTAGACTGTAATAGACTTTTATATGAAATAAAACTCTTCTTTTGATTGTCTAGACTTGTGTTGTCTTGCTGTACTGAGTACTTCGTTTGAACTCCCTGGCGTATGTAATGTTAGGCGTATAGGAAATTCTAGCACAGATGTGCCTTGAAATTCTATGCTTCTACAAGACCCCATTCAAAGTTTTTAAAAAAATTTGTCAAGTTTTGGAATACTTTGAATAAGAAGCATGGTGATGTCTTCGATGGGGCATGACTGTTCGGGCGCATGATTACTCCGCGCATCAGTGATGGGGCGCATGCTCCTCTCAGTTAATACAAATGATAACGCTTCAAAGTAATCAAAAAAGATTAATGATGATCTTTTTGGATTATTTGCAGTTATCACTTCGCAGAACCCCAAGTGGTGGCTGACGTTACTCCTCATCAGTTTTCGTGTTTGCCCAAGCCTATAAATAGGCATCTGATAGATAGAGAGAGTTCTTCTTCTCTTTACTCTCTTCTTCTTTAGAGTTTCTTCAAAAACCCTAACTTCTTTTTTAGAGTTCTTCAAAAACCCTAACTCATTTTTAAGAGATGGCCCCCAAAACTCCTCGCGGTGGTGCTGGCCGAGGACGAGGCAAAGGAAAAGAGCCTGCGGAGGCTGTTATGGATGATGTCCCCAGGACGCCCATCGACGTTCGACCTTCGATGATTGGTGGGTTCTGTCATTCTTTACCGTACCTTTCTGTACTTGGGTAGGCATTTTTTTAGAACTCACATACGTCGATGCGCATGGACCTTGAGTCCTGATGATGCACCGAAGCTTCCCTGCTAACGTGTATGGGTTTAGACCCTAATGATGTGCCGAAGCGTTATTGCTGACGCGCATGGGTTTAGACCCTGATGATGTGCCGAAGCTCCACTGCTAATGCGCATGGGTTTAGACCATGATGATGCACCGAAGCTTCACTGCTGACGTGCATGGGTTTAAACCCTGATGATGCGCCGAAGCTTCACTGCTGACGCGTATGGGTTTAGACCCTGATGATGCGTCAAAGCTTTACTACTGACGTGCATGGGTTTAGACCCTGATGATGTGCCGAAGCTTCTTTCCAGATGTGCCTGAACCTTGGTTCAGTGTATGCGCTTCTGATGAGAGCATCACTCAGAATTTTTGTTGTTCTAACATATCTGAGTTTTTGATTTCTTTTGCTAACCGCCAGTGTCGATGACCGTCCCGCTCTTGAATGAAGTGCTTCTGGATGCTGCCCTCTGTCAGATAGGAGTGGACTATGACGAGGAGGTGATAAATCTTGCCCAAGCTGCCATTATGTTGAATCAGCCTCCCGAGAGAATGACCCAAATCCGGGAACAACAGTATGGGTTCCTTCAACGGATGATGGAGCGTGGCGTTTTGAAGTCTGACATTTCTGATAATGTGACTTTCTTGAAGCCTGAATTCCTGTTTGGCGACCGCCTCGCTTCTACCGAAGCAAAGGTGTTAAAGATCAAGAAAGATTGGTTCTTTACAGCTAAAGGGGTGCACATGACCGTTAAGCAGATTGAGCGTCAATGGCCTTTGACTGCTTTCTGTCGTCTTGCTTCCAAGAGGAGGATGTCTTGTGAGCTGACCCCGTCTTAGGAGGGAGCGGTGGCGGGCACCATCAAGATCGACGCTTCCTCCAATCAGAGGGATGCTTTGGCCGCCATGCGGGCTGGGCCTTCCTTTACTCGGCGGACTCTGCGTCCTGGGAGTATTTATAGTGACGTCCCTACTGACACTTTCCCCTTCGGTATTTTAACTTTTGCAAATCGTAAGCGGTCGTACCCGAAAGGTGAATTTCAGGTAGAGGGTTGGTGTCACCATGTTTCCAAATGGGACAGACTGACGCTCTTAGTTCTCATGGAGTTCCAAATCGAACTTAGGGAAATTGGGCTGACTGTTGCAATCCGTGCTACCCAGGCAGGCGTTGATATCAACAAGCATATGTTCCTCACGCTCCTAGAGATGTTTAATACCCGGACCGGTACCTTCTTCACTCCGGTAGGGGAACTGGGACCCGCGCTTCATGAAATGTACGAGGTGTCGAGGATTCCTTGGGGATCAGAACCCTATGAGAAATACTTCCCGACCAACGAGGAGTTTCAAGTCCTGGGGGACAAAGCAGAGGAGATGATAGGCGTCTTTAAGGAAGTGGTGAGTCATCATTATTATATGCACAAGAGGGATAAGGGTAGGTCACAGCCTCAAGTGACTGCTTGGAGAGATTACGTCTTTGAGCAAGACAAGGAGAATCCCTCTCAGTTTACAACTCCGCCAGCACTTTCCAGTACTGCGGTGCTCTCTGAAATGTGCAGGTTAAATGAGAAGATCTCAGGGAAAACGAGGACCGGCAGTCGGACGAACGCTCCTATAGCTGTTTCTGGCACCTTACTCATCGGATGTCGTCTAAAGCAGTATTGGCTGCTTATCTGATGATTTGGCTTCGGGATTACGTCTTTTCAGGCGGGTCGGGCTCTGTAGAGAGAGTGACCCGGAACTTAATCCTGCCAGCTGTGAAGTTGGTTTTTGGCCGTCGCCTGGCTCTACTCCCCGCGATGGTGTGTAACCTGCTGCGAGGTTTGCAAAAATTTACGGGAAATGTCGTTCATGAACGAGGTAAATATGACAACTTTTTCCGTGCTGAACTGCCATTTCATTACTTGATGGGGTAGTTAATTTTGCACCATCCCAACGTGATGAGCCCGGGCCCGAAAGAAGACCACAGGGCCGGAGATGCATTCCTCCACCGTTTTTACTAGAGAAAATGGTTGCATACTGGTGTTCCTGTTTGCAGGAAAGTCTTATCCCATCTTCAGGGGTGGGAGATCGCCAAAGTTGGTCCCATCTTTTTAGGTTTTGAGGCCAATGAAGAATTAACAGATTCGGGTGAAGATGCCACGACTCTGCCTCCATGGGGATTCCGTTGGTTGCAAAGAATTTGGCCGTCCCATCTGGTGTACCAGAATAGAAACCAGTGTTACTTGGAACCATATTTGCCGAGCCATTTTGCACGACAATTCGGTTATGCTCAGTTGATGTTGGAGAACCCAGTATTAACCTAGGGTATACTGGAAGTTTGCTGGATGGTACACGAGCTTGGCATTACTACAACGCCGGATGCACCGGGGCTCGCTTTCCGCTGCCAGTTCAGAATCCACGGCCGTCGATTCTTTTCTCGGCTGCCAAATTTTACTGTGCCATGAATGCCGTGTCCACTGGATATGATAGGGAGACCAGTTTTATTGTCGGCACTCAGTTAGAGGCAATTGGGAGCCTGTTGGCGAAGGCTCGGTCGTATCGCCCGCCAGAGGCGGGTTACCGAGATACTCCTGTTGTACCCTCCGGGAGTGCTCAGGCAGAGCCTTCAGCCGATCCCCCGAAGAGGCGTGCTGATACAGAGGCTGACTCTTCTACGCCGAAGAGACAGAAAAAGGCGATGTCACCGGCAGTGTCAACAGACTCAGCTCCGATGGAGGTAAGGATGTCCCACATAGTCTGGTTAGTTCCACCATTTTTTGTGACATATGCTTTTTTTTGTAGGAACCGTTGAAAAGGAAACCTCGAACTCCAAAATCGGATGCTAGCAGACCAAAGGAGGTTGCAAGCTCATCTGAAGAGCGCGTTCTGCCGATTGTGTTGTCTCCCGTGGAGGAGAATACGGACGATGTTGTTCCAGCAGAGATTTTAATATCTCCAGATTATGTTTGAGGGGAGGCTGAGGATACAGCAGCTTCCGAGAATGTACAAGCCGCCGTGGGGGCCTCTGGCATCGAGGACCCAGCAGACGCGGAGCGTCAGGATGAGGATGTGGGGTGGAGTTCGTCCTCTTCAGACGACGTTCCTCCAGAGATGAGTGAGCCTGTTGCAGGAGCAACAGGTAGGGTTGATACAGAGAAGAGGGCTGATTTCCTTCCTTGTCATGATGAGGGTAGGTCGGCTGAAGCGTTGCCGAGCACTACCCCAGACTCAGCAGCGGAAGCTGAGGTGGCTGCCGGCCGGGAGGTAGCGACAGATTCTATCCCCACAGATGGATTCGACGAGGAAGACGAGACCCGTTTGCAGAGCCCGACTCCAGGGAAGCCAAGTCAGGGAACAAGTGCTGATCTTGCTGCTTTGCCAGAGGGGGAAGGTCCCGTACGGCCTGCTGATAGTGTCTTGGAGACGGAGGAGACAGCCCCTGATGTCGGGGGTTCCTCTGAGCTTGAGAAGGGCAAGGGTTTGCTGGAACCCTCTGTTACTCTACCACTTGGAGGACGATAACAATGCCCAGTTTGGCTCCTTTCGCTCTCTTGACTTCCCGGGCGAGTGGCGAAGTTCAAGCCCCTGTTGAAGGAAAGTCCATTGATGCTGGGGTTTCAGCCTCGCAGATTGACGTCAGTGGGTCTTCTTCAGGCCCGCCATCTATTACAGCACCTCCTGTAACTCTCGCTATGATGCCTCAAGTGTTGGCTGATGCAGACGAGTATGTGCAGTTTTTTGTTGAATCAGTATACAAGATGCTGCAGAAGGGCGTATCAATGGTGCTGAATACAAATAGAAGTTTCGCGATGGCAAAAACTATGGCACTCTCGTCCATTGGTTTGATACGTTTGCACCGTGGCCACGATCACATGGCTGTAATTTTGGAGGAGTCGATGGTTGAGCTCGACCAACGTCTTTCTGAGCTATAGAGTATTCGGCGGAATAACTTTTCCGCTCTGATAGAAGCAGAACAGCAAAAGTTGATAGCTGAAGTCGAGTCGTCTTATCGGGCCACAGTGGCCATCTGGAAAAGCGAGGTGACCGATGCTGAGGCTGTAATAGAGAGACTGTCTCGATCCACACAGGAGCAGGTGGAGCTGCGGGCCTCACTGGAGGCAAGTATAGCGGAGGTTACAGCCAGGATTTCCCTTCTAGAAGACCAGAGGTAATGTAGACATGGCAAATATGTGGTTCGAATGATAGAATCTTCCTACTCAGAAGTATTATGCACGTGGTAGGAATGACTTTGGGGAGATACGCAGACCTACTCAGCGGTAATATGGACATGGAAGTTCTGCGATCGATGTACGGCAACACAGGGGTTGTTTGTACGGGATGTTTACTTAGAGGTAATGTGGACGTGGTAAACATGATGGGTAGCGTAACCTTACGGAGCGTAAGGTTTTGCTTTGTAGGGCGTAGAGGAGCAACTCAGAGGCAATGTGGATGTAGTTGTTCTTCTACTGGAGATTGAATGCCACGGAACAAATGGCTTCCAAAAGCATAAGATTTTTGTGAAAGAAGGGGGTGTACGTGAGCTCTGATGATCAGGTCCACTGATCCCCTTGCTAGGTAGAAATGGAAGTATATCTCTGAATGATGTCAAGGGTAGTACTTCTTTAGGAACTTGCCGTTGATGGGCATCATGAATAAGTCCCCGTTTGATCGGGCAAGCCGGTAAGCACCGTTTGAGTATACCGTCTCAATGATGAAAGGTCCCTCCCATTTGGGCTCAAACTTTTCTAGTGTTTTGTGAGTCAACACCATCGGACTCCTGACTGCCAAAACTAGGTCGTCTACTTGGAAAGTCCTCTGCTTGACCTTCTTGTTGAAAGCTTGTGATATACGGGCTTGATAGAGTTCGATGCGATGTTGAGCTAGGAGACATTTTTTGTCAAGTGCCTCCAATTCTCGCAGACGACGACGTTGATTGTCCACTTCTATTAGTTGATTTGTGATCGCTACGCGGAGTGAGGGTATATGTATCTCAAGAGGCAGTACCGCTTCGCTCCCGTAGACTAAGGAGAATGGTGTGTTGCCCGTCGGAGTCCGTACGGTTGTGCGGTAGGCCCAAAGGCATTCACCGAGCTTTTTATCCCAGTCGCGTTTGTTGGATGACACAACTTTTTTGAGTAGCCGGACGATAGTCTTGTTAAACGCCTCGGCCAATCCGTTTGCTGCCGGATTGTAGGCAGTTGATGCCACGTTCTGAATACGATTCTTGTCACAGAATCTGCTGAAACATGGCTGATGAACTATGGACCGTTGTTATGGATAATCCTGCGGGGTACCCCAAAACGGTAGATAACATGATGCTTGATGAAGCTGATCACCCTAGAGCTTTTCACCTCCGCCAGTGGAACTGCTTCTGCCATTTGGAGAAGTAGTCGGTGATAGCTAGGATAAAGCGGTGTCCCCTTGATGAAAGAGGGGTGATAGATCCCACAATGTCCATGCCCCAAGCTTCAAAGGGCCAGGAGGCGACCGTAGGATGTAGGGGTTCTGATGGAGTATGGATGAAGTCGGCGTGAAGCTGACAAGCATGGCACTTTTTGGCGTAGTCGACGGCGTCGACTGCCATAGTTGGCCAGTAGTAACCCATACGTCGCAGTCGATCCTGCAACTTAGGCCCAGGTTGATGAGCCCCACATGTTTCGTTATGAGCTTTTCGAACGGCTTCAGCTGCTTCTTCGTTGGATAGGCATCGAAGGAGAAGTCCATCGTAGGAGCGTCGGTACAGCATTTTAGTAGCTGTATCGTAATAGAAGCGAAGGGAACGCCTCCTGACTGAGACGGCTTCTTTCGGGTCTTCTGGGAGAATTTCGTAGACGGCGAAGTCGATGAACGGGAATCTCCAGTCTCGAACATTAACACCGGTACTTGTTGTTATGGCATGGGCCATTTGTGAGCAAAGGTTATTTTTAGGACAGACCAAGTCTCGACCAATTACCGTGATATAGTGTTGAGTCCCGAAGGGTGCTGCTAATGAAGCTGCGAGGCCAGCTAGAGCGTCAGCCTCCAGATTTTTTAACCGAGGTACATCATCTATGAAGAACTTGGTGAAGGTTGAAATAATCTTCAATGCAACTTCATGGTAAGGAACCAGATCTTCATGGCGACCTTCGTATTGCCTTCGGATCTGGTTAACGACGAGTTTTGAGTCGCCGTAGGCTTCCAGATGATCCACCCCCAGCTGTTGTGCCAGCTGGAGTCCCATAATGAGAGCGTTGTACTCGGCAATATTGTTGGAGCACGGCTTCGAAAGGAAGTAAGCACGCTGGATGGCCAGCTGATCGGAGGAGACTAAGACTACCCCCACTCCGACGATGATTTGGCCTTTAGGGCCTGTTTTCAAAGCGCCATCGAAAAACATCCGCCAGACGGAGCTTTCTTCGGTGGCGTTTGATTCTTGGACCTCATCCGGGATGTCTTCATAGAGTCTGGAGGACTCCGGGATGGGGTATGCAGCTAAAAAGTCGGCTAGAGCTTGACCCTTGACGACTTTTTGTGGAACGAACACCATGTTGTACGGCGTCAGCAGGATCGTCCATATAGCTAGCCGGGATTGCAATGATCCTGGCTTCGTTATGAGAACCCTGAGTGGATTGACTCGGGAGATAACATGATTTGTCTAGCCCGAGACATAATGGCGAGTCTTCTGGATGGCGAACACCAAAGCCAAACAGTCCTTTTCAACAGGGTTGTACCGGTGTTCGGCCCCGATCAGTGTCCTACTGAGGTAGTAGATAGCTTGATCGTAGCCCGCATCGCTGTTCTGAGCCAGTAAAGCGCCGAGGGAATGATCCATGGCACGGACATACGTGAGAAATGGTTTGCCTGCGATGGGTGCCACCAAGACTGGCGGGCTTGTCAAGTAAGCTTTAATATCATCGAAAGCTTTCTGGCATTCTTCTGTCCAGACGTAGGAGACTTCCATCTTCATGAGCTGGGTGAAGGGTTGGCATTTCCCGAAAAGGTTTGCTATAAGCCTTCGGATGCATGCAAGACGTCCTTGTAGGCCTCGAAGTTCTCGGAGGTTCTTCGGAGGGTCCATATCAAGGATGGCTTTGGTCTTCTCGGGATCGACATGAATGCCTTTCGTCGTGATAATGAAGCCCAAGAACTTTCCGCTGGAAACCCCAAGGAAGGATTTAGCGGGGTTCATCTTGAGTTGATGCGCTCGTATGAGATCGAAGACTGTCTTTAGGTCTAATAGGTGATCACCTTTACGACGGCTCTTGACAGCGATATCATCAATATAGCATTCGACTGTTTTGCACAGATGTTGATGGAAGATGGTACTTATAGCTCGTTGGTATGTAGTACCGGCGTTCTTCAGGCCAAAGGGCATCACCGTGTAGCAGAAAACCTCCTTCGGTGTCCTGAATGACGTGTGTTTTGCGTAATCGAGGAATATTTTGATTTGGTTGTAGTCCGAGTAACCGTCCATAAAAGACATGCGTTCGAAGCCATATGTATTGTCAATCATTATGTCTGTGATCGGAAGCAGGAATTCATCTTTCGGACAAGCATCATTGAGATCTCTAAAGTCGATGCAGACCCATATCTTCCCATTCTTGTTGGTGACTGGGATGACATTGGCCACCCAATCCGGGTATTGTTCTTCACGGATAAACCCGCTGGTCAGTTTGTCCACCTCTTGATCGATAGCATTCATGACGTCAGGACGAAAACGTCGTTGTTGTTGCTTTATAGGCTTGGCATCAGGTAAGATGTTAAGCCTATGCATTACGATCTGGGGATCGAGTCTCGGTATATCTTCGTAGCTCCAGGCGAAGACGTTGATATATTCTTTGGCAAATTGGACCAAAGACTCCCGGTCTGGTCCCTTCAGACTCTTGTTGATGAAGATTGGTTTGGAAGAAGATTCATCCCCAAGGTCGATCTGCTCGACTTCATCTTCGATAGGGGGTTCACGTAATTCAAAACGAGACTCCTACTGCGCTCCTAGGCATTGAGCCCAAGGTTCTTCCTTGAAGAATTTTGGCGTTTGATCATCGCCTTCATCCTCTTGAGATTGTACAGAAGTCATGTTGACTGATAGCACTTTCCTGAAGACTGAGCTGATACTAGTATCGAAATCCCAGGTTGACGCTTCAGAAGAATGAGAATGTTCTACTTCTTCTGCTTTCGAACTCTCTGGAGTTGTCGACGGCGTGACATAGTCCACCCCCCGTCGAGTATGATGATAGTAGTCCTGCGACTTTTCATTAGGCATTGGAAGCCGAAGAGGTAGACGTCGACCCTTGCCATAGTTCAGGCCTTTGTTGCTTTTTAGATCGTAATCCATCTTTTGGATGAGGTACTTTGCCTTATCCGTGTACCGATAGACATGTATTCTATCGGTATATGGTTCTTCCTCCAGTGGCGGAAGGTCTTGATGATGCTCGACTTTGCCGAAGATGATGGATTCTTCATCTCGATTTCGCGGTGGGACTACGAAATAGACTCCTTGTGATGGGACTACTCGATTTACATGATTGACGGTCGTTATTTATGTTTGCAACGACCATAGAGCGTTATCTAATGTATACACGGCATTCCAATGTGGAAGACTAGAATAATTAAAAAACAATCTATTATTGATGAAACACGAGATTTTGTCCCGCAGGATTACATTGTCCAGAGAGGGTGCATCTACATCAGCAGATATGTACTCCCCTAACTCTTTATCTGTGAGTACTGGGGTTGGTTCAGGAGAGTCCACCGCAGCTTTGACCTTGGGGTCCGAGAGGGCTATGTGGGCCTTCTCCGGCAGCTTAGATGAGATGGATGATTGCGGAGGCTTGCCTTTAAGACGCATCTTCAGAGGTGCCTCAACTGTGCTTTCAGTGATTGGTGCCTTCCCCTGTAGTTTTGCCACAAGGGGAGCCGATGTTTGAGACGGCTTTCCCTTGAGCCGTATCTTCAAGGAAGCTTCAGTAGTTGTTCTACCTAGAGAAGTTGGTGCTTTTCCAGGTAGCTTGATGGTCATGGGAGGCAGCATTTGAGGTAATTTTCCTTTGAGTCGAATTTTCAAAGGAGCGTCGGGAATCATCTCTGTCTCCATGTCCGGTTCTGCTACCGTTTCTGCTTCATCGTCAGCATCATTGGCTTCCCCTTCGTCGGGCAACTTGTACAGGGTAGAATCAGTGAAGTAGGCTTCAACCCCCTTGAAAGGTCAATGTCCGCGAACTCTGTCTGGATGATGTCATTGGTGGACACGTACTTCATACATTGGTGGAGTATCGATGGCACCACCATGTACTCATGCAGCCACGGACAACCCAGTAGGAGGTTCTAGTTAACATCAGCGTCCACGACATAGTAAGTCACCTCGGTTCGGAGGTTACCGATATGATATTTCAGTCGTATTTTGCCTAGCGGTTCACTTTTACTAGCATTGAAGCTGCTGATTGTAGTGTTAGAAGGTGCCAGACGGTACATTGGGATCCCCAGTGTTAAGAGCAGCATCTTCGGGATGATGCTGAGGGAAGACATGGATCAATCTGAATCCGCTTCACCTTGACGGAACTGACATACCCTGTATAATACAGCAGCCTGTTGTGTCGGTTGTGCTTGAGCAGCATGTGTTGTTGGGTGAAGGTTATATTGGGGATAACCTCATCCGTATAATAGTAGTGTGCACATGTAGTCGGAAGATCTTCAGGCTGCTTGACCTGACTGATGGACTCAGCATCCTTCAAGGCTTCGTAGAGAGCTTCGCGAGTGTCTTTGGAAAGATGGAGAAGCTCGAACAGAGATAGGCGGGCAGGAGTACCGGCAAGTTGTGCTAGTATGTCGAAGTTGTGGGGCTTGGCTAGTCCCGAAGCATTTTTCCTTCGCAAAGGCCTATCGAAATGGGCCTTCACATGCCTCTATTTATTGGCTGCTGGAGGCCTGGATGGGCCCTCTTCCTGGACAGCAAGGATCGTACAAGGAGGCACCGCCTCGACGACAGCTTCGTCAGGTTGGACGTTCTGATGTGAACGCATCTGTACAGAAAATGCCTCTTCTGCAGAGGAAGAGACCATGTGGCAAGACTTAATCTTCCTGTCCTTGGTTTTGGAGACAGAGCGTACCTCCGGTTGAGTAACCTTGGAGACGAGGTCAGTATGAACCCATAAGACCTCTCCCCGAGATATGGTGAGTGGGATGAGTCCACTCACGTTATCACGAGTAGGTGGTAGGTTAACCACTTCCATTGTCGCCATTGGGATGCGGACGATGCCATCTTGTGTTGTGGTCGGCGATAAGGTGCCAAATTGGAGTGACACCAGGTTGGCCGAAACTGTTTTCTCCTCGTAGTCGCGGAGATGACATCCGTATTGATCATGCGCTGGATGTAGTTCTTGAGGACGTAAGAGTCCTTGGTTGGGTGTTCGACAAATCGATGATAGTGACAGTACCTCGGATTGTCCACTCCCTTAACCTCTTCGGGACGCTTCGGGTCCGGCAACTTGATCTTGTCACCCTGCTTCAGTATCTCGAAGAGTTGCAGGGTGTCTTCATCGTTGAAAGAATAGACCTCCTTTGGCCTTGGTGCAAGTGGAGGCTTCTGAGTGGGTGCTTGCGCACCTTTGGAGGCATTGACAGTCAACGTCTGCTTCCCCTTTGACTCACGTCCAGGGTTGTTAGCATCAGGCCGTTTTTCCTTGTCCTCGAAGGCAGGGAAGCTGACTCCCAGAAGACGAGCATTGGACGCCTTCTTTTCTGCTACTTCGACCTTGATGATCAATGAACTCCAGTCGGAAGGAGGAGTGGAGTTGATCCAGAGCTTGATCGCAGGCAGCATGTTCATGCTGTAGGAGGAGAGGCGTGCATGTTCTGGCATACCCGGGGGAAGTCTGAAGCAGGCTTGCCAGAATCGTTCGATGAATGCTCGAACCGTTTCCTTCTCCTTCTGATGGATCTCTATGAAGGATACCATTGTCATGTCCTTCCCTCCGCCATAGAAACAATCGAAGAAGAGACGCATCAAGTCGTCGAAGGAGGATATGGAGTTGTCAGAGAGACTGCAATACCAGTCGTAAGCTACCCCTTTCAGTACCCCGACAAATATGCTGGTGAGTAGCGCATCTTCCTTCGAAAGATGTCCCTTTTGAGACTGGAAGTACGTCAGTTAGCAGCATGGAGAGTCCTTCCCGTCGTAAGGCGTCAATGTTTGTGGTTTGTATTTGGGAGGATAAACCACTTTATTCCATTCGAATGGGTATGGTTACGGGATCCCCATCTTCTGGTGCTCCTCCTGCCTGTTTTTGGACTCGAAGCGCTCACGCAAGTCCCTGATCATTTCAACCACGTCTTTCGTGGAACTGGAAGATGGGGAAGGTGGTACAGCCTGGAGTTGAGCATTCGACGATTTCGACGTCCGAGGTGCTTTACGGCAATCTGTATCCAAGGATACCCGTTGAAGGGGTACACTCGATTCTCCATTGGCCCTTGGGTCAGGACTAGTTGAAGGTGCTCTGGCCAAAGCTGACCGTATCTCAAACATCGCTTGAGTCAGTGTTTGTATGGAGACAGAGAGGGTTTTGAGCCCTCCCTCCAAGGTATCCATGCGCTGGACGAGGCCTGCTGGCGGCACATCTGACTCTGCATCATCCCCAGTCATGTATATTGTCATGAAATGGCTGGAAGTGGATGGATTGGTTGAGGCTTCGCTTTCAGCCTCACTCTCCTGTAGAAAAGTTGCTTCTCTTGGAGCTTCATCTTGACTACCCCCAGCTATGTCCTGGAGGACATCTCCGTCTTCGGCAAGGACTTGGCTACCCCCAGCTGTACTCTAGAGGACGTCTTCGTTTGTATGATGAAGATCGGCAAGGGCTTAGCTACCCCCAGCTGTATTCTGGGGGACGTCTTCGTCTTCAAGAGGAAGAGCAAATATTTGGCTACCCCGGGCGATGCTCTGGAGGATGTCTTCATCTTCAGAAGAAGGATAAACAAGGGCCTGACTACCCCCAGCTTCCTCCGAGATCTTCTTTCTCTCCCGAGTGCCTTCGAACACTCCAGAGGATGGGACAGTTGTCTTGGTTTTCTACGGCTAGCTCTTGGAGAGGACGAGACCGAGGAGTTGCCAGTCGCCTTTCGGATTGACGAGGAGTTGGAGATTACGTTGCATGAAGCAACCTTCAGTTCTGGTTCCTCTTCAATAGACATCTTCTTGCCGAGGCAACGTTGGAGAGATGTTGATGATTGCAGCCGCTAGAACACAGACTGCCTTGGGGGTGGGACTGCCATTTTGCAACAACAGTTGATGGTGACTACAGCACAGGTGTGCCCTGTGAGGGGCACATTGCGCTTGTCAGTCAACTCTCCTGATCGGTGCTTGTGACTGATCATATTACGCAAATCATTAGGGGAGAGTGCCACCTTCACACCCCCATCAGGCGCATGGCAAGGCCAAGCGCCGGGGTGGTCAAGTGAATGCCGCGCCCCCTAAACCAACACAGAAGATGCGCTCAGATCAATAGTGGGGGTACAACATTTACAGTGACTTGAACCAGCCGCAAACTCACATCCTATGTAGGCGCTAGGGTTCAAGATCATAGAGTTTGCCTTGCTCGACTTGGTTGCGAACGCAACAGATGTGCCCAAGTGAGACAAGGACTTTAAAGGTCAACTCGTTTCTGGCGCAGAAGTGCCCAAGTCGACCTTATACAGATTACCATTAGCAGCGCGCATGATTGTGAGCACATGCTTCTGGTTTGCTTCTGGCATAGCACGTTTGAGGCGCATGGCCCGTGCTGCCTTGGACTTCTTCGTACCAGCCCACGAGGGCGCATAGTACTCAGAGTCCAAATTCTCCTCGCCATGACAGTGAGTGAGTCTGTCAAAGACAGAGGCCTTCTGTCGCGCATCGGAGTTACTACGCAGGGTGTTGGCTGTGCCCCTGCTCCGTCGATGCATCTTCCTTGTCTGAGAAGGAGATGGCTGGGGAATATGGTCAGCACCACATTTTCCTGAGAGATACGCTACACTGGTGGGCGCATCCTGGCCGCTGAGGATGTCAGCGAGAAGGGTGGATTGCATCGGTACATCCCCTTCAGTGGTGGTGCCAGGGGCCTCGACCTTGCGTACCCAGAGTTGGCGAGTCTTCTTCAGCTTTGGCAGCCACTTCGAAGGACTCGCGCTGCCTTCAGAGGTGAACTCCTCATACGCCTGTTGATTGAGGCGCACGACCAGCGTCTTGTAGGAGGAGCCCACCTTCACGTCATCGAATTGTGACACAGCTTTCTCGGTGGAGGAGAAAGACGCCCCAGCAGAGTCGCCAGCTTGTTTGCCATTAAAATCTTTTTATTGCAATTTCAATACAAACAGAACAGTGTTACAATGTAGGACTTAGATGTAGTCCTAGGAGAACACTTTTATTTTTATCTGGGAACTTTGTGCCGATGGAGCGAGTGGTAATGCGTTGACTCCGTTGACGATCTGACAACGGTTCTCGGTTCTCTGAAGGCCTGAATCGCTCTGGGTGCTGGAATTGGCGGAGAAGAAGAAGACGTTGAGTATTTTTTTCCCTCTCACTGTGTGTGCTCGTTTGTATATTACGTTGTTTCCAAGAAGGAGATGATCCCTCTATTTATAGTTTTACAGGCTGGCTGCTCATACGCGCATATGTAGGATGCACCGATACGTGGGGAAGCCACGTGGTTGAAGCTGCAGGAAGGCACATGGATGATGTGCCATCATTTGTGGGTTGAATCCTTCATGCTGCATTAGTAGGCTGGCATGTAACAAGGGAGAGGATCTTTCAGTTGCTAAGATCTTGGGTGATTAGCACCCCTTCATAGGCTGAATTGAGTCAAAGGACACGTGGCGCATGCCTGTGGTTTGAAGATCTCGGATTTGGTGGAGATTGATCTGAAAGGATGGCCCGGAATTGGGCGCATGAGAAGACATCGGCTCACAACCTTCAGGAGTCATGAACCGATCTGGGCGTACGGCTTTTGAGGCGCATGCAAGTCTTCAGGCGCATGGTCGGGGAGGCGCATGTAAGGCTTCCGGCGCATGGCCGAGAAGGCGCATGCGGGTGGTTGGTCGGCCACGTGGGTCGTAACCGTCGGAGGAAAGTCATGATGATGTTGATGTCAGCGACGCTTTGCCTTCTGAAAAAGCTGCTAACTGCCCAGTCCTCGGGGGACGTGCTGCCAACTCTGTCACTTGAGCATTAATTGCTCGATGGGTGACAAACCGAAGTGGGCACATGGGTCCGTATTGATAGGACCGCATGGACCTGTGGTTTATTGGGCACATCCATACGGGGCACTTGGAACTGATAGGCACGTCTGTATGATGCGTGGTATCCGACCGACGCATCCGTTTGCATGACGTGCCTTTATTGGTCCGACTTTTGTGTTCTTTAAGTGCTTTAAATAGACATTTTGACTTGGCCGAATTCGAAGCGTCGGGTTCATCACCATAAATACAAATTCATTGCTCGGGATTCGGAGAGCCTGCCACTTGGCGTATGGGTTTGATTTGCTCGGCCTATAAATAGTGGCAAGGAGAGTGTTTGCTTCTCGTTCTCTCACGTCTTCCCAAATGAACTTGTTTGCGCGAGCAGATTCTGTTGACAAGATGCTCCCGGGGGTGAAGATGCGATGGCTTGTCTTCGTCCATGCACTTGAAGGTGACTGTTACATCCAAAAGTTGGAGTGGAGGGCTTTTGAGGCAGGCGAAAGGTGTCTATTGTATCTAATGATAGGGATGCTCAAGCCCTCCCTCTGTTATGCTGGAAGAGCCGCAGATCAGAATTACGGTGCCCTCATCTTCCTTGGGCTTTGGAGAGCTCTTCCTCCTGCTAGAGTGGGGTATTGCCCATTCTGGTTGTATTGAAAGCTGCTCCTTAGCCTCAAGATTGCGGTGCTCTCCTCTTCCTTCGGCTTTGGAGAGCTCTTCCTCCTGCAAGAGTGGTGTTGATCGCCCACTCCTGTTCTGCTCAATAAATGTTTTATTAGTCGAAGCATTTGACCGGGTTGACGTAAGGCGCATATGCTTAGACTTCATGATGCATATAACTGAGACGTTGAAGGTTGCGCCTGACTGAGACGCTAATGTGAAGCGCCTGACTGAGATGCTGAAGTGATGCGTCTGTCTGATAGTGCGTCTGGTGGGGGGCGCATGGCAGTTTGCTGCACCTGGTTGTATAGGATCTTTCTTTTTGTAGAAATTCTCTTTTGTAAAGCCTTTTAGACTGTAATAGACTTTTATATGAAATAAAACTCTTCTTTTGATTATCTAGACTTGTGTTGTCTTGTTGTGTCGAGTATCGTTTGAGCTCCTTGGCATATGTAATGTTAGGCACATAGGAAATTCTAGCACAGATGCGCCTTAAAATTCTATGCTTCTACAAGCTCCACCCATGGAGAGAACATATCCTCCTGTTGACCTCTCACTCTCTACTTCTGAGCACTAGCTTGTATCACTAAAGCCCTCCACTACTTTTGAATCTCCTCATTAGTACAGTGCATACTTCTGAGTCTTTTTGAGGTATCTCATAACCCTCTTCACAACTTTCTAGTGCTCCATACCTGGATTGCTCGTGAACTGACTCAGCATCCCCACGGCAAAAGCTATCTCAGGCCTTGTGGCAGTAGTCGCATACATCAAACTCTCGATGGTGCTTGAATACTCCAACTGTCTAACACTTTCTCTTGGATTTGGCTTCAGCTTCTTGTCACACCTATAAGGCGTATCGATCCCTGGAAGATCCTGATACCCATAGCGTGTAAGCATTTTCTCAATATAAAGAGACTGGGATAATGCCACTCCAATTTTTGTCCGGATGATCTTTATCCCCAAGATAACATCAGCTTCCCCTAAGTCTTTTATGCTGAACTTAGATGAGAGGAACTTCTTTGTCTCAGTGACACTTGCTAGATCTGTATCCAAGATCAGCATGTCGTCCACGTACAGACAAACGACAACTCCTCTTCCGTCAGTGAACTTTGTGTAAACACATTTGTCCATCTTGCTGATCCTGTAGTCGTTTAATCTTACGACTTTATCAAACTTCTCATGCCACGTCTTGGGAGCTTGCTTCAGACCATACATAGATTTCACCAACTTACGGACTTTGTCTTCGAGGCCCTTGACAACGAATCCTTATGGTTGTTGCATGTAAATCTCTTCGGTCAATTCACCATTCAGGAAAGCGGTCTTAACATCCATCTGATGGATTACCAGCTTGTGAATTGCTCTCAGAGTAATCAACATCCTGATGGTCGTCATCCGAGCTATTGGAGCATATGTGTCAAAATAATCGATCCACTGCTTCTGAGAAAACCCCTTGGCAACTAACCTTGCCTTGAACTTGTCAACAGTTCCATCGACCTTCATCTTTTTCTTGAAGATCCATTTACATCTGATTGATTTTGCTCCTTCAGGCAGATTGATCAACACCCATATGTTGTTAGAGGTTATCGAGTCGTACTCATCATTAATAGCCTCCTTCCAGAAGATAGCATCTCTGGTCTTCATCGCCTCATCATAGGTAAGCGGATCTGCTTCCACATGATAGGTGACAAAATTCTCTCCGAAGTTCTTCTGTCTCTTCACTCGCTTAGATACAGGTTCTGCAAGTTCTGGTTCAATAGTTGTTCTTGTAGCAACAACATCTTCTTGGACTACCTCTTTGTAAGGAACTTGAGCCTCCTGTGCACTCACATTATTTTCCAGAATGTCCACGAGAATAATGTTCTTGTGCCTTGCAAACTTATATTCAAAGAATTTTGTGTCGCAAGATTCAATGATATGATTTGACTCAATATCAAGGAACCTCCGAGCATCACTCTTATCAGCATAACCCAGGAATATAGTCTTCGTAGTCCTTGTTTCTAGCTTCTGAATCTTCAAATCCGAAAGCTTCACGTATGCTAGACACCCCCACACTCGAATGACATTCAAGTTGGGTCTAACCTTGAACCAGAGTTCATGAGGAGTGACTTCCGAAGTAGCATGCGGCACTCTGTTCAATATAAATGTAGCCATACGCATTGCTTCACCCCAGAAGCAATTTGGAAGACTCGCATCAACAACATTGAGTTTATCATCTCTGTTAACATTTTGTTCTCCTTTTCTGTAACACCATTTGATTGAGGAGAGTACGGAGCAGTTGTCTCGTTGACAATTCTATGTTTTCTGCAGAACGATGCGAATTAATGATATCTATACTCTTCACCTCGATCACTTTTGAGTCTCTTAAATTATTGTCCAGTTTGACGCTCGGGTTCAGCCTTGAAGTCCTTAAACTTCATAAACGCTTCATCTTTAGACTTGAGCAGATAAACGAACGTGTACTTTGAGAAGTCGTCGATGAAGGTAATAAAATACTTCATCTCGGCCTTTGTGGAGAACTGTTGAAGTCACAGATATCTGAGTGCACCAACTCTAGAAGATCTGTACTTCGGTTTACCCGCTTGAACAGTTTTCTTATGATCTTTGTCTGTGCATAGACCCCACATTTCTCCAACTCCTTACCCTCACATTTGGAGATAAACCCTAGACTATACATCTTGTTTCTTCTTTTACAATGAACATGTCCTAGTCTATTATGCCACAACTCAAGGGAATAACTAGAAGGAGAGACTGCATTCACTATCTCTATAGGAGTTACAAGTTGAAGTTTGAACATCCCTTCGGTACAGAAGGCCTTTTCGAAGTATGTTCCTTTATAGAACATAACGACTTGACCAGCGTTAATGTCCATCCTCAAGCCTGCGTAGTAGAGCAGGCTTTCAGAGACTAGGTTCTTGGTTATAGCAGGTATATGCTTCACATTCTGAAGCGTCAGCGACTTCTTCGAAGTCAGTTACAATAAAACCGTCCTGATCCCGAGTACTTCAGCTTGTTTCTGGTTCGCCACCATAACCTTCTCAGAAACAGGTTGGTACGTGGTGAACCACTCCTTCTTTGAGCAAACGTGACACGAGGCCCCAGTGTCTATCTACCAGTCCGTGTCAATCCCAGTTGAGTCAACCTGCACAATCATAGCAACAAAGTTAGCCTCACCTTGCTCCTTTTGTTTTGGTTTTTCTTTGCAGTCCCTCTTCTAATGACCTTTTTTGCCACAGTTGAAACAAGTCCCAGGTTCTTTGGACTTGGGCTTGAACTGCGCCGACTTCACCTTTAGATAGTGAACATTTTTCTTCTTTTGGTAGGGAGCCTTCTCCTTCCCTTTGGAATTTCCTCCTTGCACCATGTTCGCCTTGGCTATCTGGTTGGACATGACGTCCACTTTGAATTGAGCCCTCAACTCGTCTTCAATATATACCCAGTGCAAGAGGCATTCCAGATCCACTTCCATCTTCTTGCGGTGCATGTCCACGATGAAGTTTCTCTAGACAGGTGGGAGCTTGGCGACAATACCCACCAACGATAAAAGTATCGACCAAGGGCATGCCGTCGTCCGCCAGCTTCTGACGTAACTTGAGGAACTCCTTGACTTGAGGTAACATGGTTTTGTCATCCACAAACTGCATCCTCCAGACCTTTTTGGTCACGTGGATCTTATTTCTGTTCTCATCTATCTTGTAGAGATTCTCTATAGACTCCCAGATGTCCTTTGCATGATCGTCTTACTGTATGACTCCGCCAGAGAGTGCTCCATGGAATTCTAGATCAACAACTTGCAAAGGTTGTTATCCCACCTCCACTTCGACTGCAAAGTCATGGCTTCAGCAATCCTTCGAGCATTTTCATCCTCTGGAATCAAAGGCTCAAGATCTGTCAATACATAGTCGATTCACTTCTAGACGTTAAAGTGCTTCCCGTCAAAATTCTCGAGTTTAAAACTTGTATCGAGAAGTTGTGTACGGTTGTTCTCCATCAGATCTGAATCTTGCTTTGAGATTGTTATTTCTGAAACAGATCTTTTAATGGAAAATGGAAATCTCAAACTCTTATTTCTAAAGAGACAAAAAATTCGTTCTCCTAAGAGAGAGATGAATACTTGTTCTCAACTGAAGTTGATACAACGAGATGAATGGTCGCTCTCAACCGGAGTTGAAGCAATGATATGAATAATCGCTCTCAACCGGAGTTGATGCAACGAAATGAATAATCGCTCTCAACCGGAGTTGATGCAACGACTTTGCTGGGGTGATGAAGACACCGTTGCTCAAAGCAACATTCGTCCGATTACGATCTGCTCCTAGGAACTAGCAAGTTCGAAAGAAATTCTGGAACGCTCATTGTCACCTCCTTTACGTACTCGAAAAACTCCTTAGGACTTCATTGGCGGTGACAGCACTTCTCTTTTCGTCTCTTTATTTTAGCGTAAGTCCTTAATGAAGGCACGAAGAAAGTATTTGTAGAGAAGGGTCAAAATCATAATCCTATTCCTGGTCATAACTGATTGCGAAAAGATAGGAGGAGATAATGGAAAGATTTGAATGAATTAAATTCAAATCCCACAAAAATAGATCTGATCAATTAACTCAATCTTTCCATAACCGCTCAAATCTTCCAATCATCCACATCATACGCCACCTGCGCCCCATATCTACTCAGCCCATCAATATGTGCGTGTAGCTGCGAAGCCTGCAGTAGCCCGCGGCACCTACGCGCCTGCTGCACCTATACTGCGACTTGCACAGAGACGAGCGCATGAGCGCATCAACTGCGCACAATGTACCTTGCGCCGATGCTGACGTGCTAAGTGCAAAGTGCGCCAATAAAATACCACTTTACGCCCTTGAGCCCGAGTCCGAGTCGCGAAGCCCCTTCGGAGCTTAGCTCCATAAGAAAATTATCCTATGAGCATGACAAAAAGCATTAATGCTTCTTTATTGGTTTAGCCTTCTTTTCACTAGAAAAATGCCCCCACATGGCACCCATGTGCCTTTCCACACTTCATGTGATCTCTCAACACAAGCAAAGCTTTATATAGAGATTCCATCCATTTGATTTTTCTAATGTGGGACTATCTTTCTAGTTTCTAAAGCAAAACACCAACTGTAGAAGATGGAATTTCAAGGCGCATCTGTGCTAGAATTTCCTATGCACCTAACATTACATGCGCCAGGGAGCTCAAACGAAGTACTCGGCACAACAAGACAACACAAGTCTAGACAATCAAAAGAAAGTTTTATTTCATAGAAAAGTCTATTACAGTCTAAAAGGCTTTACAAAGGAGAATTTCTACAAAAAGAAAGATCCTAAGACTACAGCCAGGTGCAGCAAACTGCCATGCGCCCCCACCAGGCGCACCATCAGACAGCCGTATCACTTCAGCGTCTCAATCAGGCGCATCACATCAGCGTCTCAGTCAGGCGCAGCCTTCATCGTCTCAGTCAAGCGCAACCTTCAGCGTCTCAGTTATGCGCATTATGAAGTCTCAGCATATGCGCCTTACTTCAACCCGGTCAAATGCTTCGACTAATAAAGCATTTATTGAGCAAAACAGGAGTGGGCGATCAACCCCACTCTTGCAGGAGGAAGAACTCTCCAAAGCCGAAGGAAGAGGGGAGCACCGTAATCCTCAGGCTAAATGAGCAGCTTTCAACACAACCAGAATGGGAAACACCCCACTCTAGCAGGAGGAAGAGCTCTCCAAAGCCCAAGGAAGATGAAGGCACCGCAATTCCGATCTGCGGCTCTTTCAGCATAACAGAGGGAGGGCTCGAGCATCCCTATCTTTGGATGCAACATGCACCTTCCGCCTGCCTCAGAAGCCCTCCACTCCAACTTTTGGATGTAACAGTCACCTTCAAGTGCATGGACGAAGACATGTTGTCGCATCTTCACCCTCGGGAGCATCTTGTCAACAGAATCTCCTCGAGCAAACAAGTTCATTCGGGAAGACGTGAGAGAACGAGAAGCAAACTCTCTCCTTGCCACTATTTATAGGCCGGGCAAATCAAACCCATGCGCCAAGTGGCGGGCTCTCCGAATCCCGAGCAATAAATTTGCATTTATGGTGATGAACCTGACACTTTGAATTCGGCCAAGTCAAAACGGCTATTTAAAGCACTTAAAGAACACAAAAGTCGGACCAATAAAGGTACGTCATGCAAACGAATGCACCGGTCGGACACCGTGCATCGTACAGACATGCCTATCAGTTACAAGTGCCCCGTATGGATGCGCCCAACAAACCACAGGTCCATGCGGTCCTGTCAACACGGACCCATGCACCCACTTTGGCTCATCACCCATCGAGCAATTAATGCTCAAGTGACAGAGTTGGCAGCACGTCCCCCGAAGACTGGGGAGTTAGCAGCTTTTTCAGAAGACGAAGCGTCGCTGACATCAGCATCATCATGACTTTCCTCCGACGGTTACGAATCACGTGGCCGACCAACCACCCGCATGCGCCTCCCCGCCGGAAGCCTTGCATGCGCCTCCCCGGCCATGTGCCTGAAGACTTGCATGCGGCTCAAAAGCCGTGCGCCCAGATCGATTCATGACTCCTGAAGGTTATGAGCCGAAGTCTTCTCATGTGCCCAATCCCGGGCGCATCCTATCAGATCAATCCCCACCAAATCCAAGATCTTCGAGCCACAGGCATGCGTCACGTGTCCTTTGACTCAATTCAGCCTATGAAGGGGTGCTAATCACCCAAGATCTCAGCAACTGAAAGATCCTCTCCCCTGCTATGTGCCAGCCCACTAATGCAGCATGAAGGATTCAACCCACAAATGATGGCGCATCATCCATGCGCCCCCCTTTCCCCCCTCCCCTCCCCCCCCCGCAGCTTCAACCACGTGGCGCCCCTATGTATCGGCACATCCAACATATGCACGCATGAGCAGCCAGCCTGCAAAACTATAAATAGAGGGATCATCTCCTTCTTGGAAACAACATAATATACAGACGAGAACACACAGTGAGAGGGAAAAAGACACTCAACGTCTTCTTCTTCTCCGCCAATACCAGCACCCAGAGCAACTCAGGCCTTCAGAGAACCGAGAACCGTCGTCAGATCGTCAACGGAGTTAACGCATTACCACTCGCTCCATCGGCACAAAGTTTCCAGATAAAAACAAAAGTGTTCTCCTAGGACTACATCTAAGTCCTACATTGTAACACTGTTCTGTTTGTATTAAAATTGCAATAAAGAGATTTTAATGGCAAACACCAACAAGCAAAAATGCCAACAAGTCTATCATTATGAATATTATCTGGTTAAAAAAATTTCATAGTTTTTCACTATTTTTACTATTTCCAATGTGGGACTATCTTTCTAGTTTCTAGACGTTGTCATCTTTTTATCCCGTAAATTATCTTGTATGGTTCACATATTCAATTTCCAGTATTTAGCAGGTTATTAATGTTTCCTTTTATTGGATTTTTCCAGGACCAGTTTCCAAAAATTCATTCAGTTACATGCTATTGCCATTTGTTCCTACAAATGTAAAAAGTATACTTCAACAATTTCAAAGGTAATTGAGAAAAGTTATTTTTCTTGAAGAATTAGTTAAATACTTACTTTCAAGAAATTGATTTCCCTTGTTTATTACATAATAGATAATTCTAATGCTACAATCCTGTTGGAAACATGAGAAAGTTTTTTGTTATGAATATTGTTTGGCTAAAAGCATTTCAAAGTTCCTTCACTATTTTCACTATCAGAAAAAGAACTATGAATTTCTCGAGTATTGTGACCAGTATAGAGAGTGTAACCTTCTAGATGTTGTCATCTTTTATCCCTTTAATTATCTTGTGTGGTTACACATATTTAATTTCAAGTATTTGTTGGCACATTTGTCTGGTCACACCTGATTTTGATAACCGACAAAAACTATCATTCGATATATACAAATAATATACTGGTACAGTACTACTGCTGAACGACTACTACCATGTTGCTACATTCAACCAGAGTCTTCGCAATGATAACCGCGTCGCTGATCAAGATATTTTTTCTATGTTATTATGTATTTTCCAATTTATTGAGACTAGGAAAATTTGTGGTTGAATGAGATTGGCACCTGGCTCAGCTATATGTCAACTTACAAAATAGCCTACTCAATCTACCACAATTCAAAAGGCCCAAAATCCAAACCCAATCTTCATGAACCCTTTCTGAAAATAGGACAACCGGATTGGACCAAACTCGGTTCCCTCCGACCAAGTTCCCGAGGGATCATCTCATCCTGAAAAATAGGCTCCAAACGTTCAAATTTTTGAACGTTGTATTACCGAACTCTGCTCGAGTTCTGTCCAAGAAAACACTATAAATAGAAGAGAATTATCCATTCTATTCACTGAATCATCTCTTTTATATTCATTCAAGTGTTTTTAAAGAGCTTTTTACTTTCAAATCAGAGCTTTACAACTCCTAGCCAAGCCGGTGCCAGTCTCGGTTCAATCTAGAAGTTTGGTCGAGTTGTACAAAAGGCTTGAAAATATCTCAGTTTTTGTCATGTTCCTGAAGTCGACAAATCCTTCAGATAAAAGGCTTGCAAGTTGAAGTATTGCTCTTCAGATAAAAAGCATGTGTTGCAAGGAGCTGCAAGCGCTTCAGATTCTAAGCTTGGTTTTCACGAGATCGTGGATTCAACATCGAGCTAGAGTACTCGAGACTGGACTAGTCCTCTCAGAGAAAAACCAATATAAACCTTGGTGTTTGCGTTTGCTTCTCTGAACTTATTTACATTAAGCATTTATTTAAATATTACCCACTTCATATTAGATTGTTACTATCTTAAATATTTTTAGAGGTGATTTTTATTTTGCTGCACACACGCACTCTATTCACCCCCCTCTAGAGGTGCTCAACGGTCCTACAATTGGTACCAGAGCAGGTAACATTCAAATATAACACTCTAGAGAGAATACATATGGCAGCCGTGAAATCTATATTGACCGGTGAAGGGCAGTCCACAAATAGACCCCTACTATTTGATGGAACAACCAATACCTACTGAAAAATACGAATGAGTTTCTTCCTGAAATCTCTTGACTTTGATCTCTAGTCTACAGTCATAGGCGGCTAAAAAAAGCCACCTGGAATAGTGATTGATGGTAATCTTGTAGACAATCCATATGATAGATACACGAATCTAGGAAAGACACAAGCCAACCTTGACACAAGAGCGATCAATGCATTATTTGTTCCATTGGCATGTCTGAGTTTAATAGAATATCTACATGTGTCACATCATACGACATTCGAAAACTTCTTAAGGTAACTCATGAAGGTACTTCACAAGTGAAGTAATCCAAGATAAGTAGATTGACACAAGAGTATGAGGCTTTCAAGATAAAACCAAATGAATCAATCACTCAGATGTTTACACGTTTTTTTTATATTACTAATCCTTTATCATCTCTTGGCAAATCACGAAAAGATTCGTAAAGTGCTCAGGGGACTAACAAAGAACAGGAACCCAAAAGCCACTGCGATCATAGAAGAAAATGATCTCACCACAATGTCGCTGGAGATACTCATGGTTAAACTGGTGACTCATGAGCAAGACTTACAAGACTTGGAAGAATCTATTCCAAAATAAAAGTCTATCGCCTTCAAAGTTCATGCTAAAAGAGTCTGAAGCGAAGACATGGATGATGAAGTTTCAGATAATGAGAAATAAGCACTTCTTGTAAAGAACTTCAAAAAAAACTTCTTGAGGTTTGAGAAATCAAACGGAAAGAAGAAACATTTAAATGGCCGTAGAAAAATAAATGTATTCCGATATACCAACAATTATAATAACAGTAAATACAACTTCCAAATAAAACTAGTTACCAATTTCTCTTATATATTATTAAAAAATTCCATATAGACAATATAGAGAATAGTTGTTCAAATGTTCAACAAAAGCAAACTTTTTAACAGAAGCAGTATCTTACACAAGTAGCAAACTAATTTGCTAACAGTGTGCTCATAAGTATTAAAATATGTAAAACAATAACTTTTTTCATCAAGTCACTAATTAAGCCTCATCCAGCAATTTTTGGCTAAATATTCTAACAGATGTGTATTCTACTACTGACACTACTTTTAACAAGTTTGTTGAATCAAGTTGTGATGTTGATATATAAACAAAGCTAGAGAGACTAAATGATCTGTTAACAAGAAAATATGTTCATAAGCAAAAAGGTGCATACAAACAATTATGCACTATTCAGAAACTAATGTTTTGTTCTCAAGAAAAATTGTACTAGAAGCAGTTAGTACTATTCACAAACAAATATGTTATGTTTTGTTCATACGCAACTATGTACTGATTATGAAGAGAATTGTATTAAAAAATTACTTAGTGATATGTGAAACTAAGTGTTGAATATTTGTTATGATTTTATTGATAGTCTCTTGGCTATATATAGCATTACAATCATCCTCATTACATTAAACCCTCTGTGGAATATCCTGTGGCATATTCTAACATACCAAATATACCAACAGGATATTCCAGTATACTTATTCTATACCAAATATACCAATACACTTATTCTAATACCAAATATACCAACACACCTCCTCAAGATGGGCGAAAGATATTTACTAACCCATTTTGTCACATCCTCTAATCATGTTCACAAAGCTAAGTCCCTTGGTCAGTCTGTCTGCTACCTGATTCTTGGTTGGAACGTGGCCTAGCTCCAGTAGTCCACGATCCAACTTCTCCTTAATGAAGAACCTATCGATCTCGATGTGTTTGTTTCGGTCATGTTGTACTGGATTGTTGGTGATACTAATAGCTGACTGGTTGTCACACAACAACTTCATCTTGGCTCCTTGATCCAGCTTCAGCTCCACCAGCATATTCTCCAACCATAGCAGTTTTGCAACTCCCAATGCCACAGCTATGTACTCCGCTTCAACTATCGATCTGGCTACCACTAACTGCTTTTTACTCCTCCAAGAGACCAAGTTGCCTCCTAAAAATATGTAGTATCCCAAGGTAGACCTCTTGTCATCAGCACAGCTAGCCCAGTCAGAATCACAGTAGCCCTCGATGCCCACGTGATTATTCTTTCTGAATATCAGTCCCTTTCCAGGGGTACCCTTCAAGTATCTTAAAAATTGGTACACTACGTCTATATGACCCTTCCGTGGGTCATGCATGTAGCGGCTCACCACACTTACTGCAAAAAAGATATCAAGACGAGTGTGGCTTAAACTTGCCCACCAGTCTCTGGTATCTATTCCAGTTAAATCGTTTCCAGCCTCGGCATCTAGCTTGAACCTCAGATCTATCGGTGTCGCTGCAGGTTTGCATCCTAACATCCATGTCTCTGTAAGAAGGTCCAATGCATACTTCCTTTGAGAAAGAACAATCCTCTCTGCTTCTCAAGCAATCTCAATTCCAAGGAAGTACCGAAGAAGGCCAAGGTCCTTCACCTCGAATTTATTGCCAAGCTTCCCTTTGTATCGGGCGATCTCCTGTGATAATCAAATCGTCCACATATACCGCAAGCATGGTGATATGGCCTCCACTTCGACGGAAGAACACAATATGATCAGCATTGATCTGCCGATATTCCATTCCAATCATCGCCCTCCTGAATCTGTCAAACCACGTTCGAGGAGACTACTTCAGTCCATGGAGACTGTAGAAGCGTAAATAAATAACTAAATCAAGGAAGTTGAGATCTTTACGCAAAGACAGTTCCAAACTAAGCTGTACGCAAAGGTCAAACTGAGTCAAAATTAAACTCTACGCAAGGATTAAATTCAGACTTTATGCGAAGACAGTTTCACTCTCTACGCGAATGAGCTGTCCATGCTGCATTAAATGCACGAAGATACTGTTCTGACAGATTGATTTTCTGACAAATAATTATACAGAAGCTAAGAAGTTTGTTGTTTAGCGTGCCAATGAGCTGCTTTACGCTTGAGGAACAGCTTCCGCTTTATGCATAAAGAGCAATTTGAGTTTTTACGCTCAAGGCTATCTCAACTACTCTTTTTGCGCGTAGAGTTTATTTGAGCCTTTACGCTCAAGGCTATTTTTAGCCGCTTTATGCAGGAAGCTTACTTTGAGCTATTTTACGCTCAGACATGCCTAACAACATTCCTTATGCATAGTTTGTCCTGATTATGTAGGAACGTAGTTTTCTGACGTGGCCTTCATGCCACACTTCTCGAAGAACGTGTGTACATGTTTTTCTTATTTTATTGGATCATGGGACACGTGTCAACATGCGTAGAAGCCAATTTCTGTACGTGGGTGACAGTTATTCTACCAGCCTGCGTAGAGACCCAATATTGATGCTTTTTACGCACAGAAGACAAGCTTATATAAAGACTTCTTTTTAAGGAAGAAGGAGAAGATTTTGGAGACCAGATACTTTCAGAGCAAAGTGATTTTCCAGAGTATTTCTCTTCAACTTTTCTTCAAGAACAAAGTGAAGCAAAGCAGGAAAGCATTCGACTGTGCCATCAGTGCCAATTGTGTCGATACCATTCTGATGACTTAGTTCTTCCAGTTGTTCATTTCCAAGGAGTTTTCTTCATCATCATCGTGTGGTACAAGGAACAAAGTAATCGCTCTCAGATCAGACTTCCATAGCAATACTCCCCAGAATTTACTTGTACTTTTGTACATTTTCTCTCATTTTCTTTCAAAAGCCTTAGGGCATTTTATTTTAAGTGAAACAAAATGGCGACTCTGCTGGGGACGACTTTCTCCTCTGACGAGAAATCTATTGCTCAATACGATGATGTATCGATTGGATCGATTAAGAAGACTCTGGTCGTTCAATTCGACCAGACTGCTTATGAAGAAATGCTTCGAACTGGGGGTAGTGCTCACTGCTCCAATGTGCAAAAATCATGAAAGGTGCGCAAAGTTTGGATTCCTAAGTCCAAAGCACCCTCTGATCTCTCTATTGTCTCTGAATACAAGAGAATTTTTCCCACCCCTGTTGTTGGAGCTCCCGTCTGTGACGATGCAGTTCCTGCTTCAGTGTTGCGCTCTGTACGTAAAATTCAGTCTCCCGTCTGTGACGTGGTAGATAATCATGTCTTGCGCTATACGCGTAAAGGCAAATATCCCGTCTGTGACGTGGCAGATGTTCCTGTTTTGCGCTATACGCGTAAAGGCAAATCTCCTGTCGGTGACAAGGTAGATAAAGTTCACAATGGTATTTCTGCATCTAAAGTGAACTTGCCTACACGCGTACAGCGTAAAAACAAGTCTCCTATGGCCGACAATTCCTTTGATTTATCCAAGGAGATAAGAAATTTTGGCAAAACTTCTGTTTTACGCCAACAATTTGCTAATGTTGCTTTACGCAAAGTACCAAATCTTAGGATTACACGCATGGTCGATGGTGTTCTCTGTGCACAAAAATCAACTCAGGATTTATGCACACAATTCCAAGTGCGTAAAAATACACAGCTTTGTTCTGCCAATGAAGCTAGTAACCTTCTTTTTATATAAGGGACTAAATATTTTTTTGTCCCAAATGTAAGAAAGAAAATGTTACCTTCCAACTCTTCTGATTTACGCGAATTACTTGTGCAAAAGCGTAAAAACAAAAAATCTCCTGTGGCACTCCCTCAAGAAAATCATTATTGTGAATGTCAACAAATTGTGATAAAATGTTATTGTTCTGCCACTAAACGATCAATTTTTGACCGATTAAACTATAACGTACCTCATCAACAAATTGATGACCAAGAACATGAGTTTTCCTATGCATCGGTCAATATGGTGTCTCATATTAATAGAGGAGGATGTCCAAGACGCAATTCATCCCGGACTCCAAGTCAACAATGGTTCAACCGAATCCTTGACTCTTTTGAAGGAGTATATCAACCTATTCGGTCAAGAAGTCAACGATCTTTAAATATGCATTCTTCAGATTCAGAAGCTGGGGGTACCCAGTATTTGGAGTCAAAAACTGATAATGTTGATTCATATCTTTACACCAATCCCTCTGTATGTTCAAGAGAAGTTGAATCTTATGTTATCGAAGAAGAACAGGAGACGTCTACTTCTCATACAGAACAGCGTCTTTCTGCGGTGGAACAATCGCTAAAGGATATGCTTGCAATGATGTAAAATATACATCAGATAATAACGACTCAGCAAACAGTCCAACCGGCAGTGATAACACCAGTACATGTAGCTGCACAAACTCAGGATAGTCGAGGGGTTGACATACCTTTGAATAATCTGAGTCAAGAGCCTGTTATTAATCAAAACTCTGCATCTCATGACCCTCTCATTCCGAAAGATGTATCACCTCCAGTAGGGGTTACGGTACATCCAACAACTATTCAATCAAATATACTCCCTCAAACTAGTAAAGCTATTCAAGCAGTTCGGGAGTTAAAAGCACAATTTGAAGTTCTTAAGCACAAAGATCAGCTCCAGAAGTTGGGGATTAAGCAACCTTATCCTCCCCACTGGAATGATGTACTCTTTCCTCCCAAATTTAAGCCATAATCTATGGTATTATTTGATGGAAAGGCTTCTCCAAGCTAATATATCAATTATTTTGATATTATGACTATGCATCTACAGAAGAATAATGCTCTTCTCACCCGAGTTTTCATTGGGTGTTTGACGGGTACAGCATACGATTGGTATCGTAGTTTATTCGATAACTGTATATCATCTTTTGACGAGTTCAAAGCGATGTTTCTCTCTCGTTTCTACGAAGGAGGAATGGATATGAATATTTCCTCCTTAATAGAGATTAAACTAAAAGAGAAAGAGGATACTCAAACGTTTATTGAACGTTTCCAACAGGCTACTTTAAAAATGCCTCCTGGTATGCCAGATTCAGCAATAATAGATACATGCAAAATGAATCTACGACCAACCATCGCTATTTTTTACAGGATCTCAATTCACAAATTGGGCCTCATTTATTATAGCGGCTGTTTCAGCTGAGACCAATGGTAGATTGGCTCGTGAGCATGGGATGATCTTCGCTTCGGAAGATAAAGGAAAGAAAGCCTCTTCAAGTAACAATCCTAGTAATCGCAATAGGAAAGGAAAGGACACCCTGGTGGTGAACCTTTCGAAATCCAAAACTACACCAGGTAATCCAGAGTCTTCTAAGCCGAAAGAAGAGTACTCTTTTGATGACAGTGACATTCCTGGAATATTCCAATATCTTGTGAAGAGTGGTAAACTCCATATTCCAGATCCAAAATGACCTAATGAGGTAGATTTGACTGATAATTCCAAGTATTGTATCTACCATAGATACATAAATCATCCGACTAAGGCTTGCTATGTCTTGAAGAAGAAGATTCAAGAGTTGATAAATGCTAAAGCTATCGCTCTAACTAATGATGAGCATACAGTCACGACTAACATGATTTTTCTTCAATTTGGAGGTTTTTCTCCACAGCAAGTTCCTGATGGGATTGTCTCGATTTCGAAGGCGATAATGAAGATTGTGAATCTCCCACCAGCCAGAGATTAAAGTAAAGGACTATTGCCTCTCACATTGAAAAATGGTGAAATCATGTGGGTACATCCTGACTTAGTACCTGAAATGGAGTATGAACGTAAAATTTTAAAATCCAAGAAAGGTCAAAAAGTCAAAACCTGCAATATGATTTCTCATGTTGCTACCTCAGACTATGATGATTCTGATCATCTGTGGGATGACATCCCTTTGGAAGATAGGCTAAGGGGTCTGAATATATGCCCTCCAAATTTGGCTCCTCCTACCAAACTAAAGCTTACTCATCAGCAATGGTTAGCTATGAACAGTGTTCCTTTGTATAGGACACAACAAGTTTTTGTTGCCTATGAGAAAGCTCCGGTTGGGATTTTACCTCCTACACCAAAATTTTCCATCCTTTCGAGTACAGGGGTCCCCATTCCTTCTTCATCTGTTGGAATGTATGTTGAAAGTCCACTGCCCATTCGCATGTATAGTCAACAATCGATCCATCTCATAAAAAAGATGGGCTATGACTTTCAAAAAGCGGAAGGCTTGAACAATGGTAAAGGTATGCAAGTTCCTTTGCAAATTCAAGGTCAGAAATCCTCCGTCAGATTGGGATTTGAGGTCCCTCACAAAAGTCCCCATAAGACGAAGACTAAGGGAAAAAAGACTAAATCCTATAATATGGTACTTCATTCTCCTGAGTCTGAAGAAGAGGCTTTTGCTGGCACAAGATCTGGAAAAGATTACCACAAAGATTATGAAGGAACTTCTAAAGAAGCGGATGACGTCGCTGAAACACAATCGACTCAGTCATCTTCTATTCCTGCTGAGGTAAGACCTTCTAAACCACCAATGGTTGAAAAAGGAAAACAGAAGGCAGTACGTTTTGACGTCCCGCTAAAATCTGGTTCAAATCAAGGGTTGATGAAACCCTATAAGTTTGACATTCTAGTCCAATTAGCCAATACTCCGGCTAGACTTTCCATCTTTGAGTTACTCCGTCTCTCTAAAGAAAGTTGAAAAACTTTGAGTGAAGCTTTGCTACAGGCAGATTCATGCCTAATCCAACTCAAAAGTCCTGACAATATACCAGTGTCATGTCCCCAATGCCACAGTGTGATGGAATCAATTCCTAATATTACTTTCACACAAGAGGATATGCTGTTGAAGCATAATCGGCATGACAGGCCTCTGTATTACACAGGGTATATTAACCCAACCGAGATTGACATGATTTATATTGATCCTGGGTCTTCCATTAGCATTATTCTTCAGAGTATGCTACGACCATTGAGGATTCCTACTAGTGAGTTGACTTACACTAGTACGACAATTGTTGGTTTCAATTCTGGAAGAAGTAAACCATTGGGGAAAATTTGTCTGAAGATTCAAATAGGTGATCTTCGAACCATGGCAACTTTCTATGTTATCAATTCAGACGTATCTTATAATATCATGCTCAGAAGACCGTGGATACATGAACATAACATTGTTCCTTCGACTCTCCACCAATGCTTCAAGTATGCGGATTCTCAGGGGACCGTGAAGACTGAATTTGCAGATCTCAATCCTTTTAAAGGTGTTGAAGCCTATTTCTCTGATTCAATACTCTATAGATAGGAGCATATGAAGAAAATATCCGATATGGCTGAAGATCGATCGCCTTCAGAAGACCAGTCGATTTCAGAAGACCAATCGCCTTCAGAAGATCAACCTTTGAAGATTAAGGTTAAGGGTCGAATTCAACCACAACCTGTCAATGGTGAACCTTTGGTAATTAAAGTCAAAGGAAGAACTCAAGCTACGTCTGATGAATTTGTGAGAATTTTGGTCAAAAGTCAAGTTCAAGCCAACACTAGTGATCAGCCTTTCATGATCAAGGTTAAAGGACGTATTTCTTGTCCAACTGATTCAGAACCACTAGTTATCAACCTCGGCAAATCTATGCAGCTAAGACGGATGATGGTCCGTTAATGATTAATCCAGGCGCAGTAGCCAGTTTGTCAATGATGAAAATATTGATCAATCTGTGTTTTCTCATTTTAATGAAGATTTCCTTTTGGAGTATATGGCTGTCAAATATATTGAAAGAATGAATTTATCTGTTGATAATCAAAGTCATCAACATAAAACTGACATAAATACAGAGGAAACCTTATATATTAATCATAAAGAGAATTATTTTCCTTTTCATGTCAATGTTGGGCCCTATGCTCAGATGTTCCTAACATCTACTCCTTACTTTCTACCTGTTGCCTCATCATCACAAGCTTGTCTAGCTTATAGACGTCCTGAAGAATCCTATTTTTGATCATGTCTACTAAGAAAAACAAGCATCAAATTGTGTTTGGTTTGGCTAGGAATATTCATGTTATACAAACAGATAATCTCGAAGAGAAGGATAAAAAAAAAATTAGAATTGACAGATATAGTCAGCAATCCCGTAAAATTATCCAGAAGATGGGATATGATTTGAAAACCATGTCAGGTCTCAATCAGGGAAAAGGTAGACGATTATCATTATGTGGTGATCTGTTTTATCAACAAATCCGTCATGGTTTGGGATACGATACATCCCACATGTTTAAGGAAGATATAGAAGAAGAATTTTCTTCCAGTTCTTTACAATCCTCAGATTCTGAAGAAGTCCAATATGTTGAATCTGACCGCGTCTTTTCAGTCAATATGGTTCAAACCGATGATGAGTCTGAACCATTTGAAAATGACCCTTGGGCACAACAAATGGATACTCAGTAGGAACTTCGGTTTGAGCAGCGACAGCCACCCATAAAAGATGAAATCATCCAGATTGATGTTGGAGACAAAACTACGTCAAAGCCAATATTTATCAATAAAAACCTTTCTGAAGATGAAAAAGAAAAGTTGATAAAACTGATAAAAGAATATATTGATATCTTTGCATGGAGCTATGAGGATATGCCAGGTCTAGATCCTAAAGTAGCTACCTATAAACTCAATATTCTTTCTAATGTTAAACCTGTAAAACAACAGCAGCAACATTTTCGACCGGACATGATGGATACAATTGAAGCAGAAGTTAAAAAGTTGATCACGGTGGCTTCGTCCGTGAAGAACAACACCCAGATTGGGTTGCTAATATTGTTTATGTCATGAAGAAGAATAAAAAAGTTCGAGTTTGCATAGATTTTTGAGATCTCAATGCGGCTTGTCCAAAAGACGAATTTCTACTTCCGATCACTGATGTCATAATAGATAACACATGTGGTTTTGAACGTATGTTTTTCATGGATGGATTCTCAGGATACAACCAAATTAAGATGCATCCAGGAGATGAAAAGCATACTACTTTTCGTACGCCCATTGGAGTTTATTGCTACACGGTTATGCCTTTTGGTCTGAAAAATGCCGACGCTACATATCAACGGGCCATGAGCAACATCTTTCAAGAACATCTGCAAAAAATAGTTGAATGTTACGTAGATGATATCACCGTCAAAAGTCGATCAAAAGATGATCACATTCAAGACTTGAAGACAGTATTCGAGTTGATGCATCGACATCAACTAAAAATGAATCCAACTAAGTCTTTCTTAGGAGTTTCCAGTGGCAAATTTATGGGATTTGTCATCACTTCTCAAGGTATCCATGTTGATCCTGATAAAGTCAAAGCAATTCTTGAAATGCGTCCTCCATGCAATTTGAAAGAGCGTCGTAGCTTTCAGGATCGCATTGCTTATATCAGGAGATTTATATCAAATCTTTTTGGAAGATGTCAACATTTTTCTCGTTTATTGTAGAAGGGTATGTCATTTTGGGATGAAGCATGTCAAAAAGCATTCAATGACAGAGTATAATGCTATGCTAATTGGTCTTCAAGTAACAAAATAATTGGACATTGAATTCTTAGAAGCCTATGGAGACTCTCAACTGATCGTCAATCAGGTCAGAAGGACATATGAAGTCAGAAATCCTGACCTCATTCCCTATCATCAAGTGGTAATCGAATTGGCTCTTTCATTCAAAGGGTTCTTCATTGAATTTGTACCGCATTCTCAAAATTTGGAAGTTGATGCTCTTGCTAGTTTAGCTGCAGACTTAGCAATTCCAATCAGAAGACAAAATACCATCATTTTGTTGGATCGGGACCTATTCTGTGTCAAGAATAATTTGTACACCAGACAGAGTTATGCTACCGAATCAAATTTTTAGCAAAAAGGTTGGAGAAGTCCATTTATTGATTATGCGATCTATGGAATTTTACCTGAAGATCCAAAGGAAGCTGCATCAATCAAAAGACGATCATTTCGATTTTACTATGATTCTTCTATGCACATGTTGTATCGTCGTTCTTATGATAGAATTTTACTGCGTTGTCTCTCGAAAAGTGAAGCTAAGCAAACACTTCGTGAAGCTCATGATGGAATTTGTGGTGCACATCAACCAGGTCCAAATTTACAGGACCGTATTCGAAGAATAGATTATTATTGGCCTTCTATGATAGCAGAGCTGTGGATTACGCCAGACGGTGTAAAGCATGCCAGATTTATGCTGATTTTATTCATCAACATTCTGAATTTCTACATCCTACAGCAGCCTCTTGGCCTTTCGAAGCTTAGGGTATGGATATTATTGGTCCGATTAATCCCTCTTCTGTCAAAGGGCATCGGTTTATCCTTGCTATAACTGATTATTTTTCTAAATGGACAGAAGCAGTTCCTCTTGTTAAAGTAAAAATATCTAATGTGATTAACTTCATCAAACATCATGTCATTTATCGTTTCAGGATTCCCCGAAGGATAATCCATGATAATGGACCACAATTTGCCAGTCAGGCATTTTATCGATTTTGTGACAAGAATCGGATCCAGAACTATCTTCTACAGCTTACAATCCAGCTGCTAATGGTTTAGCAGAATCTTTCAACAAAACAATTATCAAACTTTTCAAAACGTTCGTCTCTTCTAATAAAAGTTCCAACAATAGTGGCAACCCAATCTAATGTTAAGAAAACCTTAACCTTAGATTCAATGGGTAACAACAAACTGTTGATTTGGATGTATACGACATGATAATATCGACTGTTGCAATTTGAGGGTTGAGTTTATAAAACTCCTAATGAAGTTCAGTAATGTTGACATGTATTTGTAAAGCAACAGAGATACTGAAAGAACTTCACCTATGTGAATTTAGAGATGGTGTTGTCTCAGTAAGATCTGGAGTTTATCTTATAAAAAATTCTAGACAGGATCAGCACATGGCCATTAATAGTACTAAGCGAGAGATGTAGGCAAAGAACTACAAAAAAATGTGTGTAAAGTAACACCGATTTTATCACAAGGAATAACTGGTTCAAAGCCCAGCTACCAGAGATTTCGATAAAATTTGTGTTGCATCTACTAAGGTTAGGTTCAAATCGAAAGATACCTAACTGTATTAACATTCTTTAAGTGATGTATTCTGGAATTCCTTTCCATTATTTATGGAACAAGTGGAGGATTGTTGGAATTATTAATTCCATTTATTGTTTATAAGGATGAAAAGGAAAGAGAAGGGACTTTAGTCCCACATCGGAAAGAGAGAAAGGTTCGAAGGTGCTTAAATAGGTATGTGCACTCATGAGGAGTGTGCAACAACCAAAGGGTTGCTAGTGGGTGACCATTGGTTATTGTTTTATCTTCTTCATGAAAATGTAGCCGGTGTTGCCACCGGCAACATCGGCTCCGGCTCCGGCTCGGGCACGGGCTCGGGCGTAGAGGCGATAGTGGCGCATTGTAGACTTAGGCAACGTGGCATCGGGCGAGCGGCGTAGGCTCGGGCTCCTCGCGGCAATTTTCGCCCCGAGAATTCCTATTTTTTGCAGCCCACTATTAGCCCATTTTTGCAGCCTAGACAGACGAAGGGGTGAATGAACCTGCGAACAGGTGAATGAATGTTGTTTCGGAAGGGTCGCGACTTCACGAAACAACACGAATCCATCTATATATACTACAGATCTCTGAGTCTAAAACACACAGAATCTCAGTATTCATTCTCTCTTTCTTTTCTCTTCCAAAATTTTCCAGAAAGGTGTTCTTCTCTACGCCGATGTCTCACAACGTCTGGTGAACCTCCGGCAAATGGTTGTCTTATCCTTGGTGTTCTGGCGTGCTGACTCCAAGACGTTACCGGAGTGCCCGAAACACTTTAAGGAAAGTGCTGCTAAATGCACGATTCAAGCCTCGACGATATTTTCAACTTAGCAGAACTCAGAAGTGAAGTACTAGCAATTTCTAACACCATATACCTTGAACTCAGAAGTGAAGTACTAGCAATTTCTGTCAAAGGGCATCGGTTTATCCTTGCTATAACTGATTATTTTTCTAAATGGACAGAAGCAGTTCCTCTTGTTAAAGTAAAAACATCTAATGTGATTAACTTCATCAAACATCATGTCATTTATAGTTTCAGGATTCCCCGAAGGATAATCTATGATAATGAATAGCCTCACCATTACTTTGAATAGAAGATAAGGATTTGGAGATCTTCTTAGGAATCAGATATGAAGACTTGTGGTAGATAGGAATTTAGGATAATGTTGATTTAAGTAGAGTGGTTCTACCAACATGGGAAAGATATTTGCTGGACCATCCGGATAGAGTAGATTTGCAAGAGTCAATTAAGGTTTGATGAGTAGAAGATCTTGATATAGGTAGAAGAAGTTTGTAACCCAGGTATTTGTCATTAGCAGACATATTTTTAACAATGAATATTTGCCTCATATTATCATCAATAGTTGGAGAGAAAAAGGTAGCAGATTTTGCAAGGCTATTCTGTTGACCTGACCGAGTCTCATAGGAAGAGAATATATTTTTAACTTGGAGGATATTATGGATGGTACAGCTACCAAACAACAGGATATCATCCGCAAATAGGAGATGAGTATAAGATGATGCTTGATTTCTTGACATCCGATAACTAGAATATAGACCATTCCTTTCCATTATTGAAATATGTTTGGAGAGAAGTTTACCACATAAGATAAAGATATACGGGAATAAGGGACACCCTTGGCGAATGCCACGATAGAGAAAGAATATCTCAAAAGTTGTACAACAAGAATTTCAAAACTGACTGTGGTAATGCATTGCATCAATAGGTCATGCGATGGGCCAATAAAACCAAAAACTAGGAGAGTTTGGCATATGACATCTCAGCTTAATCTATCGTAAGCTTTAGTATTGGCATATTAGAATGTATTAAGAAATTCTATGTAAAATAGAGGGTTGTAATGCTATATATAGCCAAGAGATTATCAACAAACATATTCATTACTCCTAATATTCTACATGGTATCAGAGCCCAAACCCTAGCTGCCACCCCCACTCCTAAACCCTAGCCGCCATCACCACTGCCGTGCCACCACCGCCTCTGCCGCCACCATCACCGCGAAGCTGCGACTCCCATGGAGCCTGCAGGAGCCTTCTGCCGCAGTTTCCGGCGTCTCCTGTGGGTCTTTTTGAATGTTGACATCGAAGGCTTAGATCCGATGGGGGAGAGACATGATCGAGTCTAGGAGAGGACGAAAAGGATGAATGTGAATCCTGGGACAGGTATGAGTTGATCGGAGAAGAGGAGGATCGATGGAGGAGATCATTAAGAAGTTTGACTCTGCGAAGGTCACAACATTGATAAAGTTGATAAAATTGTCGGCTGGTGAGAGCGCGACACGAACACCAACGAAGTTGGAGCTTTCCTCCATCAATCTGGAGCTTGATGGACTGGCCACCTACCTGAGTTGGTCACGACAGGTGAGGAGAACCCTCGCAGGAAAGAACCTGGAGGGTTTCTTGTCAGGAGAGAAGACAGAGCCGGATGAGGGCTCGGCAGGACGCGACGAGTAGAAGTCCACTCATATGGTGATATACATTTGGCTCCTTATTTCTTTAGTCCAGTCGATCGCCGCCACAGTGGATGGCCTTGAGATGGTGAAGGATGTATGGGAGAAATTGAGGAGGACTTACGGTGGTGTGGGGAATAACTTGAGGGTTTTCGAGATAAAGAAAAAGATCGACGACATAGTAGAGGACGAGAAGACGGTGCAGGAGTATGCCACGGAGTTGAAGCGTCTGTGGTTGGATTACGATCACTCCGCAGATCGGGCGAGTTACGAGGACCTGAAGTATAAGGAGAGACAGGTATGTTTGTAGGAGAGGACGATAAAGTTTCTTAAGGGGCTGGTTGTAGTGTTTCTCAGAGGACAGCACTAGTTCTAGCCTAACCGAAGATCCCTACACTTGAGAAGGCTATCTCGGCCATGATCCAGGAGGAGACTCGCATCAAGCTACAAACAGGGATAGACGGTCCTCCTGAAGTGAAGTCAGCATTGGCGGTTGCCAATTCAGGCAGTACATGACCGAAGGAAGAGCCCCGACAGTACTACAACTACGGGAAGGTGGGTCATCTGAGGTATGCTTGCACCAAACCACCCAAGAAGAGAGATTCAGGTGGTGGACATGGACAGTTTGGAGGACGTAGCCGTGGTCATGGGGGTCGACGAGGTGGTCGAGGAGGTAACCGGGCGAACCAACTGATAGCAGAAGGCGAGGAGGGAGCTGATGGTGCCTATACTTAGGAGGATCAGGTACTGCTGGGTATGCTGGAGGTACTCAAGAGGAATCAGAGAGTGTCACGTGATGGAGTCAGGAGGAGTGGGACCGAGGAGTCGTCCACCTCATTTTTTGCCAAAGACAATGCTGTCATGTATGTCCATCCATCGGAAGGTGCTGATGACTCACTCACCCTTTCATCTATGTCTTCTCTTAGATCGTCGGACTGGATTATCAATTCGGGAGTGTCTCGACACGTGACAGAGAATGCTAGTGAGTTCTCTTCCTATACTCACCTAGCATCGACAGATAGCATTCAAACAGCCGATGGTACTTTTCAGCCAGTGGTCGGTAAGGGTACTATCGATTGTACAGGTTTAGTAAAATTATCCAATATTTTGTATGTTTCTTCTTTTTTAGTCAGTCTTTGTCCATTAGTTCTATAATCCTCTAACTAAAATGCATTGTCTCTTTTGATATTTCTAAGGTGATCTTACAGGAGAAGGAGACGGGACGAAGACTTGGGACTAGCACTTGACATGATGGACTGTGGTACCTTGATCAGGAAGGACTGGATTCGACATTGGTGTCTATGGCAGGGAGGGCAGGAATGAGAGAACCGAAGATGAGTACCGAAGATACACTGATACTCCACCACAGGCGATTGGGGCACTCCTCTTTTGGTATTTTGAATAGGTTGTATCCATCTATTTATGAAAAAGCAAATAAGGAGAAACTAGTATGTGATGCATGTGATTTAGGCAAATTTACTAGGAGCTCATATGTTAGTATGGGCCAAAGGAGCTCCTCCATTTTTTATATTATACACTCTGATGTTTGGGGACCGTGCGCCATAACTACTACGAATGGTCACAAATATTTTATTTCTTTTATTGATTGTTCCTTTCATGTCACCTGGTTGTATTTGATGAAGAATAAAAGTGATATTTTTGCCTGTTTTTGGGACTTTCATAAATATGTTCAGACTCAGGATGGAGTAATGGTGAAGGTACTGATCTGATAATGGGACAAAGTATACCACCAAAGCACTTAAGGAATACCTGTTAGCCTACGGGATACAATATCAGATCACCTGTGCATACACACCAGCACAGAATGGAGTGGAAAAAAGGAAGAACAGACACTTTCTGGAGGTGGCAAGGAGCATGATAAACGTCATAAATGTCCCACAGAGTCTGTGGGGGTATGAAGTATTACAGCAGCTCAACTGATCAACAGGATGCCCTCGAAGGTACAGGGATGGAAGTCTCCATGTGAGATATTACAAGAAAATAATAGTAGGGTACTTCCACTGAAGGTGTTTGGCTGCGTATGTTTTGTGAACGACAACAAACCCTCTGTTGGAAAACTTGACCTGAAAGCAGTCAAGTGTGTCTTCGTAGGCTATTCGGCGACTCAGAAGGGGTACGTATGCTAGAACCCAGTAGAGAAGAAGAGGTTTGTGAGCATGGATGTTCACTTCAGGGAGCATGAGCTATACTACCGTCAGGAGGGAACCTCATCCATGGATAACTCACCTAATACTGAGAGTATGAGACGAGAAAGAAAGATTGGTGAGAGTGTGGTGACCGATTTAGGAGTATGGCATGGAAGAACGGTTAAAAAGAAGCAGGAAAGTGAAGAGGAACGGGAGAGGAGATGAGAGATGTTAGGCCCATGGCTCAGGAGGAGTTACCTACCTACAGCAGGAAAGAGAAGCAAACTGCAAGACCAGTACCTATAGTGCTAGCGCCAAGTCCCTTGTCTGCGTCCGTCTCGACTCCTGAGACACCTACATCACCACCACCAGATTCTCCTTCAGGTGATATCATTCTTCCTACTCCTCCCACACCATTATCAGTATGGAGAACCACTCGCAGCAATGCAGAAAATCCTTCTAATAGATATGGATAGGACCATGTTCAGTTTGTTTCATATGATAACATCTCTTCTTCTCATAGAGTATTCATTGCATCTTTAGATAGTATTACTGTACCTAACAATTGGCAGGTTTCCAAGAACGATCCAAAGTGGAAACTGCAATACACGAGGAGTTAGGGGCTTTTAAGAAGAACCACACTTGGAAACTGGTAAAACTGCTAGAAAGAAAGAGGGCAGCCGGATGCAAGTGGGTCTTTACTATGAAGTAGAACCCAGATGGACAGGTTAAGTGCTACAAGGCTCGACTGGTGGCAAAATGATACAGTCAGACGTACGACATTGACTACGATGAGACCTTTGCACCAGTACGAAAATGAGCACTGTTGGGACGATGATTTCTTTGGCAAAAAATGGTGGATGGAAGCTACACCGATTGAATGTGAAAATACTTTTCTTTATGAGGATCTAGTGGAGGAGGTGTACATGGAGATACCACCAGGATTTTGCACCGATAAGATAGTGGATAACGTCTGCAGGTTGAAGAAGTCCCTCTATGGACTGAAACAGTCTCCTCAAGCGTGGTTTGACAGATTCAGGAGAGCAATGATAGGGATGTGATATAGGCAGATCAATGTCGATTATACTATGTTCTACCGTCGGAATAGAGGCCACATCACCATGCTTGCGATGTATGCGAAAGATATGATTATCACAGGAGATGATGAGCAGGAGATTATCCGACTCAAAGGAAAGCTTGGCAAGGAGTTCGAGGTGAAGGACCTTAGCCTTCTTCGATACTTTATGGGATTGATATTACTCAAGGAGCAGAGGGGATTATTCTTTCTCAGAGAAAGTATGCGCTGGACCTTCTCACAGAGACAGGGATATTGGGATACAAACCTGCAACGACATCAATCAATCAGAAGTTTAAGCTGGGTGCTGAGGCTGGAGAACCAGTTGACCGGAACAGATACCAGAGGCTGGTGGCCAAGTTGATCTATTTGAGCCACACACGTTCTGATATCTGTTTTGCATCCCAATGTCCCTGTCTTCCTTCTCACAAAGACAGGGATGTTGGGATGCAAACCTGCAGCGACGCGGATCAATCAGAAGTTCAAGCTGGGTGTTGAGGCTGGAGAACCAGTTGACCGGAACAGATACCAGAGACTGGTGGACAACTTGATCTATTTGAGCCACACACATCCTGATATCTGCTTTATAGTGAGTGTGGTGAGTCGCTACATGCATGACCCAAGAAAGGGTCATATGGATACAATATATCATATTCTGAGATACTTGAAGGGTGTCTCCGGAAAGGGGCTGATATTCAAAAAAATAATCATGTGAGCATCAAGGGCTACTATGACTCTGACTGGGCTAGCTGTGTTGATGACAGGAGGTCTGCCTCGGGCTATTGTATATTTGTAGGAGGCAACTTGGTCTGTTAGAGGAGTAAAAAGTAGTCAATAGTGGCCGGATCAACAGGTGAAGCAGAGTACAGAACTATAGGCCTGGGAGTTGCAGAGTTGCTATGACTGAAGAGTATGTTGGTGGAGCTGGAGCTGGATCAAGGAGCCAAGATGAAGCTGTGGTGTGACAACTAGTCAGCTATCAGTGTCGCCAAAAATCCAGTATAGCATGACAGGACCAAACACATCGAGATCGATAGGTTCTTCATCAAGAAGAAGGTGGACAATGGACTACTGGAGCTAGGCCACGCTCCAACCAAGGATCAGGTAGCAGACAGTCTGACCAAGGAACTTAGCTCTGGAGATATGATTAGTGGATATGACAAGATGCCTTAGTGAATATCTTTCACCCATCTTGAGGAGGAGTGTTGGTATATTAGAATATATTAAGGGATTTTATGTAAGATAGAGGGTTGGGAGGCTATATATAGCCAAAAGATTATCAATAAACATATTCATTACTCCTAATATTCTACATTTAGCCATATCAACTTTAAAAGCAAAGGAGTCACCGGTGATTCTAGGATTGTCGATGGAATGCAGGATTTTATGAGCTATAGTGATATTGTCATTGATTTGACGATCGGGTATAAAGGCATTTTGAAATGGAGTAATTATTTTGTGAAGAAGGGTCAAATTCTGTTTGCTAAGATTTTAGCAATAATTTTGTATAAAATATTGCAGAGGGCAATCAGTCGAAAGTCTACTGGACTGATGGGGTTTTTCTTTTTGGGTATAAGGGCAATGTATGTTCGATTGAGTTGATTTAGTTCTGAAAAATTTCTGAATAAGATCAATTAACTTATTGCCTACAGTGCTCCAACATTTTTTATAAAATAGTACTGGAAATCCATCGGGTCCAGGAGCTTTGTAAGGCTGCATATGATTGATAGTACTCTAAATCTCTTCAGCAGGGGGAATCATGCTAATCAGATCATTCTCCATAGTATTAATGGAGTGAAGCTCCTCAATGACATCTGCAGGGACATGAGAGGTTGGTAGCTTTTGGAAGGCATCTTTGAAGTGTTCAACTAAAGTTTCTGATATAGCTTTATGATCTTCAACTGTTCACTATTGCTCTTCATAAGTGTCAAGATAGTATTTCTCTGTTTTCGATTAGAAGCCATTATATGGGGGAAAAATCTTGTATTCCTATCACCATCACGAAGCCAGGAGATTCGAGATCATTGCATCCAATATAATTCTTGCTGATGTAGAAGCTTATATAGAGATATGGTAATGGTTTTTCCTTGCTGTAATTTGTCACCAGTGACTGTAGATTTTTAAGTTGTGATACTGATAGTTTTGCCTCTAGTAGTTTGATATCTTCATCTAAATTTCCAAGAATTTGATTACCCCACGCTTTGAGAGAAGGTAGTAATTTGTTGATAAGATCAGCATTGTGAGGAGTGGAAGCCCAGCAATTTATTATGACAGTATTGAATTCTTTGTCTTTAGTCCAGGCTGCCTCAAACCTAATAGGAGTTCTTCTTCGTCTACTCGAGATATTAAGCTTCAATAAAATTGGATTGTGGTCATTGTTAATGCATGGAAGATGGACAACTCCTGCCATTGGCTAGTTCAATCTCCAAGAAGTATCTGATACTGCTCTATCAAGACGCTCAGCTACATTTGTGCTAGCATTTCTTTTGTTGGACCAAGTAAAAGTTGGACCAATACATCTGATGAGAACATAAACTATTATATTATGTCCCTTAATGTCTACCATTTTATGCTCATTTTATGACTAAAGGCACTCATTATATTTATATTTTGCTTTAGGATGCAATTGGAGACACTACGTGCAAAATGGAGATAAATTATAATTTTGGACAGTTTTGACACCCTTTACCAAAATGGGCATAACTTTCTCCTTCAAAAAGCAATTAAGGTGATTCAAAAAGATTTGGAAAGCTAAGACAAAGGGCTACAATTTTTCTATTTTAAGTTTTTCGAGATTCGGGCTGCAGCATGGACGAAATCAGGCTTGGAATTGGGTCAAAGATGTTGTGAACAAAAATAGGAACCAAAATAAATATTTTCTACTTGTTCTATGACTTAGTTTTTTTTTGTTTGAGAAGTTGTAATTTTTAGAGAATTTTTGGGGAGATATTGTGGGCTTCAAACAACTAATTCAGGGTGTATAAAAGGGATAGAAATTATGGGGAAGAGCAACACAACACACAATTCTTCTTCTTCTCCAACTTTCTTTTGAAGTTTTGATGAACATGTGCGGCTAAAAGTCTTACAAAAATAGGAACCAAAATAACTATTTTCTACTTGTTCTATGACTTAGTTTTTTTGTTTGAGAAGTTGTAATTTTTAGAGAATTTTTGGGGAGATATTGTGGGCTTCAAACAACTAATTTAGGGTGTATAAAAAGGATAGAAATCATGGGGAAGAGGAACACAACACACAATTCTTCTTCTTCTCCAACTTTCTTTTGAAGTTTTGATGAACATGTGCGGCTAAAAGTCTTATTGGTCGAAGGAAATGGAAGCCTTGGAATCAATAAACTTGTGAGATCTAAATTATTTTTATTTGTTTGATTTATACTTTGAGTATTGAATGGTTTTCTATGCCCATTTTTATGATTGTTTTGTTTAATTACTAGGAGAACTACTATTTTATTATTTATTTCGATCTACTACTTAATTAGATATCAAATCCGTAATTGTTTGATTTTTCTAATTTGTGAAGCTACCAAGATTTAATAAGCTGCTTTGTTTTATTAGATCTTAGGAGAAAAACTTTTGACAAAGCTAAATGCAACCGCTTGTGCTTGTGTTGTTTTGCTTCATCAATCTCTTGGTTCTTTAAAAAATTGCTATATTAAATCTTCAGCACTTGTCTTGAATTATTTAGTAATTACAGTTAATTAGATCACTTGTTTTAAGTTAACTAAGCCTAAGAGAGATAGGAAGATACTTCCAACGGTGAATATTCAAAGTATGAGTTAATTTATGCTTACATCGATGATCAATTTTAATATTCCAATGGTGAATGTTGACTGAGACCAATATTTGTTTCTTTGATTGATTTCAATACTTTAATTATTTTTTAGCTCTTCTTAAATTTGCTTTTATTAAATTCAAATCTCTCCCCCCCATCCTTGTTTACATTGCATAAAAGTACACTAATTGCTCTCCGTGGGATCGATCCTTACTCTCACTACTACAAATAATCTTAAGAGCAAAGGTTTTATTTTTGGGTGCCTGCGACAGCACACCAACATCCCACGTCCATAGCTGAAGAATTGTGGTACCAATTGATGAAAAATTGGTTGTGGGAGTAGTTGAAGTTGCCGCCGCCTCTTTTTCCTTTAGAAGAAAGAATGGAATTATAATCTCCTATACAGGGCCAAGGTTCAGAAATAGAAGAGACAATAGTTCCCAAGCTATCCCAAAAGGTTCTTCTATCACTCACACTCGGTGGACCATAAATGCATAGAAGATGCCAACCATGATTGGAATTAATCTGATGGATGTAGAGATGAATACAATTTTTGTAGCAGATATAACAGAGGCCAGAATATCATCACTCCACATTAGAGGAAGTCTTCTGAATGACCAATTGAAGGGATGGCAACAACATGATCATATCCCAAATTTTTTTTATAAGGATATTTCATATTCAGACGAGCATCTAGTTTCCGCAAAGAAAATGACTGTCGGTCTCGTCGACTAGAGAAACGCATTCAAGGATCGAACTGTCGGATCGTTTCTCAACCCCTGACAATTCCAGGATAAGATCATTTCTGTGCAGACTATTTAAAGCCAGTCACTGCTTGTTCATATCCATTTCATGTCTCCATAGTGATGCTTGGATTAGGAAATTCCTTATCTTCATCCTCTTCACTGATAGAGAGTCTAGATCGCTTGGGAATGGTATAAAGATTTTCTTCACCTTTAGTAAGAAGTAATCGATGACGTTTAGTAATAGAAGAAGGTTAATCTTGGAGATATTCCTTGTAGTGGGATGCTGGATGTTCTTTCTGACTGTGGGGATAGCAGTGGGTGCAGGAGTCAGTTCGAAAGAGGGGGTTGTTTTTCCCATAGATGCAAGTAGAGAGGAGAAAGTTAATGGGACATATATAAGGGATGGAGTTGTGTCCATCTTAGGGAGGGATAGTCCTTGAACTTTCTTCTCATGACTGACAACTGCATTAACGGGAACGAAGTTTAGGGAGTTTGGTAGTAATGGGCTTCATAATGCATATGAGGGCATATAATAGGGGCAGATGGGGAAATGGATACATGTGAAGATGGATAGGTTTTGGGGGTATCTTTAGAATTGTGCATAGAAGTTAGAACAGCTGGAAGACTAGATTCCAATTCTGGTTCTGGTGTGAGTAGGTTGGAATTGGACAGTAATATAAGACTCGGAATGGTGGTAGAGTGTTTGAATTTAGCGGTTGTATAGGATGGTGACAAAGAACTTGTTATAGCAGCAGTTACAGGGGAGGGGTGTAGTGGTTGGGCAGGTGTAGTTAAAATAGGAGAAGTTTGTGTAACCGTAACAGAGGAATTAAAATAAACATGTTCCTGGATACTGCCACCGGAGGATGACTGATCGGAGGATGTTCACTGTCAGTAGGGGTGGACGTCACAACTCTGATTGATGATTTTATACCTTCAATAGATCCTTGTAGAATGGCTGATTTCCCCGTAGAACCCTGAGAGTGTTGTTTGTTCTTGAACTTCAAAGAATGATTGACACAAATTGATAAATTCAATCTTCTATTCAACAGAGTCAGGATATGGTCTTTTTGACTTTTAGACCAACCTTCATCAATCATTGTGGAGTATCATTGATGGGTTTTGCATCTTTTAACACCATGTCCCAAACAACTGCAGAATAGGCAAAACTTTGGAAGGCGTTCATATTTTAGATGAACAATACCATCCGTACCATTACCTAGCGAGACTTTGAGGCTTCTGGTTAGGGGACTGGTGATGTTAATCTTCACCTTTGTTGATATATGTATTAAGTGTTATTGGGCTTTAGTCCCACATTGCCTAGAATGATAGGAGAGGGGGCTAGCCTTTTCTATATATATGTAGTCTCTATTCCAATAATAATTACTTAAAAATCTTTATATGGTTTTAGAGCCTAAACTTTCTTAGAATACCGTCAGAGCCACCTTTTTCACACAAACCCTACCCCTAACCTCACCCTTCCTTCCCCCCCCCTCCACGCCGCCGCTACCAATGCAGCTACTGCGCCGCTGCTCCCGCTACCGCTGCAGCCGCTGCTGAGCTGCTGCCGCTGCGGCTGTGCCGCTGCCACTGCTACGCCGCTCCCGCTGCCGCTGCAGCCGCCGCTGAGCCGCTGCCACTGCGGCTGTGCCGCTGCTGCAGCTACTACTGTCGTTGCTGCTGCCGTGGGTGCCTCCATACACACCACTTTTAGGGCTCCTACTGTGTAAGTAAGCCTAAACTTGAGATTTATCTCATCTGTGGCACCTACGGTGTAGGTAAGCCTAAACTTGAGATTTATTTCATCTGTGGCACCTACAGTGTAGGAAGCCTAAAATCGTTCTTGAAGATTTATCTCATATGAGATTCTCAAGGAGATGTCGATGATGCCTAGATCCGATAAAACCAGACATATTCGGGTTTATGAGAGGACGACGAGGACAAACGTGAGTCGTAGAGCAAGTGTAACGTGATCGAGAAGAAGCATCGATGGAGACAATCCTCAAGAAACTGGATGCTGACGATGTGGCGACGTTGATAAAGTTGATAAAGGTGTCGGCTGGTAATAGTACGACACGAGCGCCGCCAAAGTTGAAACTACCCTCCATCGATCTGAAGTTAGATAGACCAGCCACCTATCTGAGTTGGTCACGGCGGGTGAGAAGAACCCTTGCAGAAAACAACCTGGAGGGATTTTTGACGGACGAGAAGACTGAGCCGGAGGAGGGCTCGACAGGACGCGACGAGTGAAAATTCACTCATATAGTGATTTACATCTGGCTTCTCAATTCCTTAGTCCAGTCTATTGCTTCCACAGTAGATGGCATTGAGATGGTGAAAGACGTATGGGAGAAGTTGAGGAGAACCTATAATGGTGTGGAAAACAACCTACGGATCTTTCAGATAAAAGGGGAGATCGATGACACTGTACAAGGGGAGAAGACGGTACAGGAGTACGCTATGGAGTTGGAGCGTCTCTGGCTGGATTATGATCACTCCTCAAAACGGACAAGCTGCGGGGACCCGAAGTACAAGGAGAGACATGTGTGTCTGCAGGAGAGGACGATGAAATTCCTCAAAGAGCTGACTGCAGCATTTGCACAGAGGACAGCCTTACTCCTCACCCAACCAGAGATCCCTAGTCTCGAGGAGGCTATCTCAGCCATGATCCAGGAGGAGACGCGAATCAGATTACAGATAGGGACAGGTGGTCCCTCCGAAGCAAAGTCAGCACTAGAAGCTGCTAGCTCGGGCGACACAGGATCTAAGGGAGAGCTCTGGCAACACAATCGGCAGTGCTACAACTGCGGGGAGATGGGCCATCATCGATATGCTTGTACCAAACCACCTAAGGAGGGAGACTCAGGTGGTGGACGAGGACGAGGATATATTGGACGTGAATGTGGTCGAAGAGGCCGACGAGGCGGCCGAGGAGGCTATCGAGCAAACTTGCTGGTGGCAGAAGGGAATGGAGGAGCTGGTAGCACCTTTACTGAGGAGGATCAGGCACTGCTGGACCTGCTGGAGAGAAAGCAGAGAGTGTCGATCGAAGGAGACAGGAGGAGCGGAGCAGAGGACACATCCACCCCATTCTTCGGAGGCAACGCCGCTATGTATGCTCACCCATCAGAAGGTACTGACGAATCACTCGTTCTTGCATCTATGTCTTCCCTTAAAACGTCAGACTGGATTATCGACTCAGGAGCATCTCGGCATGTGACCAGGAACGCTAGTAAGTTTTCTTCATACACTCATCTAGCACCAGCAGATACCATTCAGACTACATATGGCACTTTCCAACCAGTGGTCGGTAAGGGTACTGTTAATTGTACAGGTTCAGTAAGATTATCCAATGTGTTACATGCTCCATCATTTCCAGTCAATCTTTTGTCTATTAATTCTATAATTCTCCAACTAAAATGCACTGTTTCTTTTGATATTCCTAAGGTGATCTTCCAGGAGAAAGGGACGGGACGAAGACTTGGGACTGGCACCTGGCATGAGGGACTGTGGTACCCAGATCGGGAAGGACTGGACTTAGTATTGATATCTATGGCAGAGAATGCTGGAATGGAAGAGCTGCAGCAGAGGACTGAAGATACTTTGATACTTCATCATAGAAGAATGGGACATTCTTCTTTGATACTCTAAGTAAGTTGTATCTAGAGATGTATGCAAAATCAAATAAACAGAAATTAGTATGTAATGTATGCGAGTTAGAAAAGTTTACTAGAAGCTCATATGTTGGTACTGGTCATAAGAGTTCTCTTGTTTTTGAGGTAGTACATTCTGATGTTTGGGGTCCATGTGCTACTAACACTATGAATAGATATAAGTACTTTTTTTCTTTATTGATTGTGCATCTCGTGTCTCCTGGCTGTATTTAATAAAAAATAAGAGTAAAGTATTTGCTTGCTTTCGGGACTTCCATAAACATGTCCAGACTCAGTACAATGCAGTAGTGAAGGTACTGAGGTCTGACAATAGAACGGAGTACATCAACAGGACACTTGCAGAGTACCTGTCAGCATACGGAATACAGCACCAGACCAACTGTGCATACACACCAGCACAAAATGGAGTAGTATAAAGGAAGAACCGACACCTTCTAGAGACCACAAGAAGTATGATGATCGACATGAATGTCCCACAAAATCTATGGGGACATACAGTATTGACAGCAACTCAACTAATCAACAGGATGCCTTCAAAAGTCCTGGGATGGAAGTCCCCATACGAAGTATTACAAGGCAATAATAGTGGAATACTCCCACTAAAGGTATTCGGGTGTGTGTGCTTTGTGAAAGACAACAGACCATCAGTTGGAAAACTTGACCCCAGAGCAGTCAAGTGCATCTTCGTGGGCTACTCAGCGACTCAGAAGGGATATGTGTGCTGGAGTCCAGTAGAGAAGAAGAAGTTCGTTAGTATGGATGTCCACTTCTGAGAGCATGAGCCATATTACTGCCAGGAGGGAACTTCGTACAATACGCCTAATACTACCAGTATAAGACAAGAGGGGAAGATGAAGAACTTGGTGGTAACCGATCTAGAAGTATAGATAGAGGCATGGTTGATGAAAAACATGAAGGTGAAGTAGAACAGGGGGAGGAGATAAGAAGTATCAGGCCTACGACTCAGGGGGAGTTACTTACCTACAGCAGGAGAGAGAAGCAAACTGCAGGACCAGTACCTACAGTACCAGTGCTAAGTCCCTTGTATGCGTCTGTCCCAACTCCTGAGACACCACCATCCTCCTCATCTACACCACCACCCTCCTCAAGTGATATCATTCCTCCTACTTCTCCCATGCCACTACCTACACGAAGGACTACTCGCAGTAATACGGGAAATCCTCCGGACAGATATGGTTGGGACCTTGCTAAGTTTGTTTCTTATGATCATATATCTTCTTCTCATGGAGCATTTATAGCATCTTTGGTTAGTATTACTGTACCTAACAATTGGCAGGTTGCCAAGAACGATCCAAAGTGGAAAGCGGCAATGCATGAGGAGTTGGGAGCTCTTGAGAAGAACCACACTTAGGAGCTGGTGAGACTGCTAGAAGGAAAAAGAGCAGTCGAATGCAAATAGGTTTTTACTGTGAAACAGAACCCAGATGGACAAGTTGAACGCTATAAAGCTCGACTGGGCAAAAGGATACAGTCAGACGTACGGCATCGACTATGACGAGACCTTTGCACCAGTGGCGAAGATGAGCACTATCAGGACCTTGATCTCCCTGGCAGCCAATGGAGGGTGGAAGCTACACCAACTGGATATGAAGAATACATTTCTTTATGGGATCTAGTGGAGGAGGTGTACATGGAGATACCACCAGGATTCGGTACCAAACAGACAGAAGACAAGGTCTGCAGACTGAAGAAGTCCCTCTATGGACTGAAGCAGTCTCCTCGAGCATGGTTGGACAGGTTCAGGAGAGCAATGATAGGGATGGGATATCAGCAGATCAATGCTGATCACACTATCTTCTTCAGACGAAGTGGAGGCCATATCACCATGCTTGCGGTATATGTAGATGATATGATTATCACAGGCGATGATGAGCAGAAGATCGCCCAACTCAAAAAAAGTTTGGCAAGGAGTTCGAGGTGAAGGATCTTGGCCCTCTTCGATACTTCCTTGGGATTGAGATTGCTCGAGATAATGAGGGAATCGTTCTTTCTCAAAGGACTGGACCTGCTTACGAAGATGGGATGATGGGATGCAAACCAGCTACGACACCGATAGACCGAAGTTCAAACTAGATGCTGAAGCTGGAGAACCAGTTGACCGAAATAGATATCAGAGATTGGTGGGCAAGTTGATCTACTTGAGCCACACTCGACCTGATATCATCTTTGCGGTCAGTGTAGTGAGCCGCTAAATGCATAACCCCTGGAAGGGTCATATGGATGCAGTATACCAGATTCTGAGGTACTTAAAGGGAGCCCCCGGAAGGGACTGACCTTCAGAAAAAATAATCATGTAGGCATCGAGGGCTATTATGATTCTGACTGGGCTAGCTGTGCTGACGACAGGAGATCCACATCGGGCTACTGTATATTTAGAGGAGGTAACTTGTGTCTCGTGGAGGAGTAGAAACAGTCAGTGGTGGTCAGATCAACAGCTGAAGCAAAGTATAGAACTATAGCCTTGGGAGTCACAGAACTATTTGGTTGAAGAATATGCTGACGGAGCTAAAGCTGGACCAGGAGCCAAGATGAAGCTATGGTGTGACAACCAGTCAGCTATTAGTATTGCCAACAATCCAGTGCAGCATGACATGACCAAGCATATCGAGATTGACAGATTCTTCATCAAAAAAAGCTGGAGAAAGGAGTACTAGAGCTGGACTACATTCCAACCAAAGATCAGGTAGCAGACGGACTGACAAAGGGGCTTAGTTCTATCAGCATGATGAGATGTGACAAGATGGGTTTAGTGAATATCTTTCGTCCATCTTGAGGGGGTGTGTTGATATATGTGTTAAGTGTTATTGGGCTTTAGTCCCACATTGTCTAGAATGATAGGAGAGGAGGCTAGCCTCTCCTATATATATGTAGTCTCTATTTCAATAATAATCACTTAAAATCTCTATAAC